>CAUYRT010069236.1:0-25385 GCA_963574885.1 Lepilemur ruficaudatus | reverse complement strand
TTTTTGAGGAATTCCTTTCCCCTATTGAGACCCCTAATTCCGCTCCCCAACTACTTTTCAAGCATATCCCACCCCTCCACAGTGACCCCCCTGTGTCGCTCAGACTTGGGTCTACCCCCCACCTCCCAATTCCCCAGTGTTCGCTCGTATCCTTTGAGCACCATAGTGTTAATCAGTCAATACCAATTTGATGGTGAGTACAAGTGGAACCCATTCTTCGGGTCTTGTGTCACCTCACTTCAGCAGGTATTTTCTTGTAATTATAATCCATTCACAAAAGGTACAACCACAAATTGTACAATAAGCCTATAATTTTATAATTCTGTTTAAAGTTTTGCATTTGGAACAGTGAAGTCCAACTGTACTTAAAGGAAAAAGTAATATATACAAAGAGTATTTTTAAGACCTTTTCTTTTTTGTTAAAAGTGATGATGTATTGTTAGGACCAAAACAGTTTTAGATTCTAAAGAACAACTACCCTGGCAAAAAGTAAATGTTTGTGTAATTAAATGCATAGATGTAGTATGCTAATAGACCAAACATGTTATGTTCATTATGAAACTTGTGTTCTAAGATGGAATACAAAACTAACATACAAGTAATAGAAATGTACTGTGTTACAATCAATCCAAATAAATGTAGTTAATTAGAAAAATTTTGGGGGGGAGGGATCAATAATTGATTTCGTTGATGTTTGGCAAAATGGGTAAAATTAAGTAATCGTTTAAAAATTAGTATTAAAATGCATTCACATTGTTTTCCCTCATTTAGTCCTCATGATGGAGTTGTGAGGGAGGTATTACCTCATTTTTCATTGGAAAAATCAAACTGGCTGATTGACTTTTCCAGTTCGCAGCTAGTAAGTAATTTGCCGCATTGCTCTGGCTAGAAGTTTACAAGCTCTTTCTATTAAACCAGATTTTTCTTTTCTGTAAGTTGCAGTTTAAAAGAAGAAAGGAACAGTAGTTATTTTCCCTAAATATGATACATATTCTATCCTTACAGGTAAATGCAATTGATTTTATAAACATAATGATGACTTCGGAACATAATTAACAATAGGACTTGGACTTGCAGGTATATTTATATTAAGGAGTGTTTGGATTTTCAAAAATTTGATTTCCATGTAGCTTTTCAAGGATAGATTTTTGTTTTATTTTTTTCAGGGATAGATTTTTATTGTTTTTGTTCTCATAACAATGTTTCTATGATAGATTGTTTATATACCTTTCTCCTGTATAACTTTGGAGGGGCAGTGTGGTATAGTACAGTGGTCTTCAAACGTTAATGGGCGCAAGAATTACCTAGGAGTTTAATAGTTCTTTAGGGCCCATGAATCTCTCTAGGTAATTCTGGTAGAGGTGGTCCAGGGATAATACTTGGAGGAACACTGGCTTTGGGATTTAACACAAATAAAAATACCTACTTAGTAAGTTAATGGTGGTGACTTAATATTTGATCTTTCTACAGTTCTTGGAATAGAACTTGGTACATAGTAAGTGTGTCAAAATATTCCATTCATACACGATGACTTGAATGGCAACTAAGAAACAAGAGAATATTCATTCTTTTCGTTAAACAAAATTTACTGAACTCCCGAGTATTCTGAGAGTTTGTGGATATAAAGGTAAATTGGACACACATTCCTCACTCTTGTTGAATTTATTTGATAGACTCATTTTAAAGGTATAGTTCTTCTCATGTAAAAAATTTATAAGATAAAATTAATATTGAGAGTATGTTTTTATAATCTTTTCCCTTACAAATTAAAATTCTATTTTTTATTTGAGGATTACTGGTCAAAGAAATGGCGAGAGTATTATTTCTCAGTTTTGTTTTTGCTCTAAAGCTATATTATCCAATATAATAGCCACTAGATACTTAAAGCTCTTTAAGTCAATTACAATTGAATAACATAAAAAAATACGGTTCCTCAGTGGCACTAGACACATTTCAGGTGCTCAGTAGCCGCATGTGGCTAGCGACGGCTTTATTGGACAGTGCAAATATAGATCATTTCCATCATTGCATAAAGTTCTATTGGACAGTGTTGCTTTAAAATCCAAAACTACAGAGCAGCGATTTTCCAATTGTATGGATCTATTAATTGATTTTGAAGTAAGTATTAGCAGTGGCCTGAGGCTGTCATTTCAGCTCCTAAGTGCATTAATACCCTTTCAGGTTGACCAGGCCCAGGGCTAGTATTGATTAGCCTTAAAACTTTCATTACACAGCAAGTGAGATCTAAATGCTAATAGCTGGGTATTTTTTTTAAACCTCTGAGTAATACATTTATGTTGTCTTATTGCATTAGTCATAGCTTTTATCATGTTTGTGTGTGTGTGTATGTCTGGGCGTGGGGAGAGAGAATGAATTCACCTCCACAGTATTACAGTTCCTCTAAATCTGTGTCTAATGAAATTTGGGGGGCCGAGGGGCAAAGAAGAGTTATAGTTGTATTTGTACTAGAAATTTATAATGTTTACATGAAATTATTTATAGAAGTCCAAATTAGCCGGATGTGGTAGCTCACACTTGTAATCCAAACACTTTGGGAGGCTGAGGCAGGAGGATTGCTTGAGGCCAGGAGTTTAGACCAGCCTGGGCAAAATCGCCAGACCCTGCCTTCCCAAAAAATAGCCAGGTATGCTGTGTGCTTGTAGTCCTAGCTACTCAGGAGACTGAGGCGGGAGCATTGCTTGAGGCCGGGAGTTCGAGGTTGCAGTGAGCTATGATAGCACCACTGCACTCCAGCTTGGGTAACAGAGTGAGACCCCTGTCTCTAGTAAAAAGTTGATTTCACAGTACTTAGTCAGAATTCTACTGGATAGGACCCTAGTTATGCCTATTTTAAAATATCAATTATGATAAATTTAATATTTTAATATTAATAACGAAAAACTACGCATAATATTTTTTCAGTATTTTTTTGTTTTATTAAAACCTATATGTAAAATTCAGTAGCAGCCACTACACTTTGATGTCCAGGCCTCGGAATGCCTTTGTTTGTGCAGAGTTCAAGGAATGATATGTAAGTATAATTGACTTTTTGCCTCTATTTCCTGTATGTGAGTATCTAGGTAAAGATAGATCTTGCCTCTGTTTTTCCTTCAGTTCTTGCTGATGTTCCTTTCTGAGCAGAGAGGCAATAGAAGACGGCTGTCAGTAGGTTCCAGGTCATGGAATAGTGCAATGGAGGTCATTGGAATCCTTTTGTACATTGCTGTCGTCTTCAGTGCCCGTCTGTCTTTCCAGGTCACTTACTTCAGCCTCTGGTACCACAATAAGCAAAATCAGCGCCGGTGGGTAGATTTGGAAAAACCTCTGAAGAAGCAGCTGGACAAATACGCGTTGGAACCTACCGTGTATTTTGGAGTGGTGTTTTACGTGCCTTCAGTGTCGCAGCTGCAGCAGGAGATTACCAGGTGAGAAATTAGGTGCTGTTTGTTTTTAGGAATTAATCTAGTGAGATTAAAAGAGTGGAACTAAGGTCAAAGTCAAGAGGTAAAAGTCTGAAACTTTGCCCTCCCGCCCCACATTTTTACTACCTTACTACAAGGGGGCTCTGGTATGTGGCACGTCGGAGTGTTTTACTGCGTGTCGGATGAGTTATGGGTTCATTAGGCACAAACGAATCATTAAAAGGAGAGACGATGTGTTTACCCTGGCTGTGAACTCTTCTTGTAGTGATGTCACCTGCTGTGTTTTATTGTTTGTTTCTGATCCTTTGTCACAAGGAAATGAGAGAGGAGATTGAAAATTAAAGTCATAAAATCTGGTCATTCCTCAAGGAAATGTGCCAAGAGGGTCTTAGATTTCTCTGACTCCGGTAGCTATAACGTGTGGACAGGTGGGAGAGGAAATTTGTAGGGGACGGAAGGCAGAGAAGAAGAGAGAGGGAAGTGTTTAAGATCAGAAAATTTTGGCTAGTAAGTTCGCTTAACAGGGACAAAAAGCAGGAAAGGGAAGATGATACTAAGGAGCAGGACAGAGGAACTAAATGTTCTCCCCGCAACCCGTACTCCCTGAGACAAAACAAAAAACAGTGCAATAAAATTTGAATTCTTGAGCCTGCCTTTCAAGGTTCTCCGAAACAGTCATTACCTTATCTTTTTAACCCTATTTAACGTTACTTTTGAGCCAAGCTGGACTACTTCCAGAGCCCCGGATGTGCCACATGCCTTTCTGTCTTTGTGTCCTAGATCTTTCCCTTGTGTTTATGTACTGGAATCCTGTTCATCTTCTGAGTTGTAGTTCAGAAGGTACCTTCTCCATGAAGCATCTGTGACTTCCAGGCTGGAATGAGGTTTACCTTCTCCACACTGTCCTAGAATTTGCTTGCACTCGTGTTAAGATGGCCTTTGTCATAGCCTCTCATCATGGTTGTGTACATCTCCTCTCTTTTCCCTAGATTTTAAATCCATGTTTTCTTTAGCTTTACTTTTCTCGTGCTGTCTAACATAATGCCCTGCAGATAGTAAGAACCCGGTACTGCCCCGTGTTTATTGAATGCTGTTTGAGCCTGCTGGTTACTTATTAGAAGAGGATGGAAAACCAGAGCGGCGAGGATCGGGTGGTAGGGATGAGCACAGACTGACTGAAGTCAGTCTGAAGTGTAAACGTGGAAGAGAGAAGTGGAAGCCAGAAGGAAAAACCCTGAACTAATCACCTCAACTCATTTAGACGTTTAGTGAAGACATGATATTGATCTAAGAACTATGTTGGCCACAGTGGGAGGTGAATACACAAGTGAATATGTTTCAATCTTACCCAGGAGGAGTTGCTCATAGTCTGGTGGAACTGGCAGTTCATATAAATAAATAATTGTAGTATCCTATGATAATAAATGCTTTTCTTATTAATAAAGCTCTGGATTCCTAGGGGTGGTGCAAGGGTAACCCGAACAGGTAAGGTAAAGAAGCTGATTTTTTTTTGATAGAGTCTCGTTTTGTTGCCCTGGGCTGCTGTGGCATCAGCCCAGCTCACAGCAACCTCAACTCCTGGGCTCAAGTGATCCTCCTGCCTCAGTCTCCTGAGTAGCTGGGACTATAGGCAAGCACCATCAAGCCTAGCTATTTTTTTCTATTTTTAGTAGAGATGGGGTCTTGCTCTTGCTCAGGCTGGTCTCGAACTCCTGAGCTCAAGTGATCCTCCCACCTCGGCCTCCCAGAGTGCTAAGATTACAGGCATGAGCCACCATGCCTGGCCTACAAGAAGCTGACTTTTTTGATTGACTTTAGAAGGAATTTTCTAGAGGGAATAGCTTGTACAAAGCAGGGGTAATAAAGAAAATGACTGTGTGTTTTCAGGGAGTTTCACATGTTACCTAGAGAGGGGAGAGGAAGTTTGAAAAATAGGCATTAGTAATGAAGTCATAGGACAATGAGGAAGACATTTTGAATTTTAGTGGAATGGAATGATCAAATTTGCATTTTATGAAGAACACCTATCATGGGAAGCTCTTAGAGGTGGCAAGACAATAGGAAGGAGACCAGTTAGGAATGTCTATGCCATAATCTAGACATCAGTCCAGAATGTAGACCTGAACAAAGGTGTTAGCCAGGTTGGGAGACAATAGGCTTACTAGATTCAATCACAGAGGCTCACTGATTAAGTATAGAAGAACCTGCCAGAGAGGTTGTATCAGAGTAGGGATTAAGTATGGCTATATATAACAATAAAACTCTAAATATCATTGACTTATAGAAGAAAAGTCCATAGGTCCACCATGCAGAACTTGAATAACAGCTCCTCAGAGTCTTCAAGGACCCTTGTTCTTTCTCTTACTGTTCCATCATCCCCATCTTCAATTCATTAGGTTACCTCATAGTCCAGGGTATCTAGAGATGTTCTGGCTGTCACGTCCATAGTGTTCAAAAGCAGATCAGTGGTTTCCTAGGAAGGGAGAAGGAGTTAGGAGAGAAGGCTATGAGGACATAAGGAAACTTTTACATGTGATCGGTATGTTCCTTATCTTGTGGTGTTGGTTTCATGGATGTATTCGTATGTCAAAATTATATACTTTAAATTAGAGCAGTTTATTGTATTTCAATTATACCTAAAAAATGCTGTTATAAAACCATTTCAAGATATTTTAAGAACATAACAATCTAAATAACGTATCTTCAGAAAGTGAAGACTTGTCAGAAGCAGCGGAAACCTGCCAGCCAATATTATAAAATGAACTAAAGCAAATTAAGAAAATAACATGATATGAAAGAACCATTTAAATCTGAATTAGAAAAGCTTTGGAATAATTTGGCTATGCAATGGGTGAACATGAAAATAAAGAGCTGAGAAAAAAATTAGAGATAAATTTTAAAGTGATAGAAATTATAAAAGTATAGTATAAATATAGAAGAAAAAATCAAAAATATGTGTAATAGGATTCCCTAATAGAGAAAGTCAAAACATTGGCAACGAACACATTCTAAAAACTATCTAACAAATTCTACATTCTAACTATACAACATTCTAAAAACTTTCTTGAAAAAAGATAACTTGATGCTCTATATTAAAAAGGCATACTGTGTATCTGGGATGGTAAACCCAGAGCAATGAATACCAAAACATGTTCTGCAAAATCACTGGAAATTGGGCATCTAGACAAAAACGCTAAGTTACTTATGAAATTAAGAAAATAAGGTTGGTATCAGACTTTCAGAAGAACAGTTCATGCTAACAGATAAAAGAGTAACCTTTAACATCCTCAAGGAAAGGAGATATGAGGCAATGATTATATATCCAGCAAAAATGACTTTTGAATATGTCTTAGTTTAGGCTGCTATAACGAAATATCATGGACTGGGTGGCTTAAGCAACTGATGTATTTTCTCACAATTTGGAGGTCTGAGCATTCATTGGGTTCTGGTGAGCGTTATTTCTGGCTTGGAGACCTTCTTGCTGGGTCCTTACATGGCAGAGACAGCAAACACTCAGGTGTTTGGAGTTTTTACTTGCAAAAGAGAAGAAATTTTGAGCATCATAAAGAATAATGACTGCACAGAATAAAACACATCAAGTATATTTTTTAAAATTCATGACCCTAATACTTAAAAACAACCTCATTGGTCACCTTTGAAATTTGCTTGAGTACCAATTTGTTATTCTGAATGGCAACAAATCTACCCCATCTTTTCAATTGTTTAAAGGGGTAATCAAATATTTGTTGAGGAAAAGTTCCTTCTAGAAGAATCACACCAAATAAATGCAGGAGAAATTGTAGAAGAGAAAATCACCATTTTAAATTCCTAATGGAATTGTGTCTAGATAACAATCATAACTACTCAAACCTTTGGGTAACAGGAACAGGCTGACATCATCTGAACTCAGTGGGCAACGTCAGCATCACTGTAAGTGGGACAACCAAATTTGTTACTTCTGATGCGATACATCAGGATAGAGCAAGCACCACTGATGCATTCATTATTCTCTTTTTTCCTTTATTGAAGTGTAATTTACATATCATACCTTTATTCCATTTTAAGTGTACAATTAAATGGTTATTAGTAAAGTTACCAAGTTGTACAGCTATTCACATAAATCAACATTCATTATTCTTGAAGAAATTAAGCTTGTATCTAAGCAAGTCTCCAAGTCCACACTGTTCAGTATGGTAGTCATTAGTTACATGTAGCTATTTATAGTTAAATTTAAATTAATGAAAATTAATACAGCTAAAAATTTAGTTTCTCAGTTGCACCAGCCACATTGAAAGTACTTAGTAGCCACATGTAACTACCATGTTGGACAGCACAGATATAGATCATTTCTATCATTGCAGAAAGTTCTAATAGACAACGCTGTTCTAGATCTAATGATTAGTTCACAGGAAAAATTGGAGAATACATGAACATGTCAGATGACCCCACGAGAGTATAATCATACAAATCCAGGCAGTGGGAAATTCTACAGGACAAATGGCTTCATTTTGTCAAAAGATAAGTAACATGAAAATAAAGAGGAGGAAACTTTTTATAGCAAGAGAGATTTGCAAATGTCCATCAAAGGTAACCTGTAGACCTTCTTTGGACTCTTGGATCCTAATCTTTTTAGAAAAAACACTAAAAATGCATTTTTGAGACAATCAAAAATTGTACATGAACTGGGTATCAAGTAGTATGAAGATATTGTTCATTTTGTTGGGTATGTTAAAATGTAGTTTATGTCTTAAAAATAAAGCTTACCTTTTAGGGATACATACTGAAGCGTTTACAGGTGATAAGACACGATATCTGGGATTTGCTGTGAAACACTCGGGCTGGTGAGAGGGAAGGATGAAACATGGTAGGCATAAGGTTGATGGAGGCAGCATAATGAGCATATGGGGTGACGGTACTTATTCTCTGTACATCTCTTTCAAATTTTCCAAAATGATACTTTAAAAATGCCTGTACCCATACATACCTTCTATTACTTATACTACTATTCTGTAGTCTAAGAAAAACAGGTGAAGAAAAAGGCTGTCTTTTCACATATTATTTGGAATGTCTATCATGCAAAATGGGATGACCTAATTTATTATGTACTTATATAGTGTAGTTTTTGTGTAAAACATTTAATATTGAAAAGTTGATAAGTTGATACAGAGCATGAGACATGATTGGCGGTCTTACGGATGGTTTTGGTTTTGAAATAACTGTAGTTAGGGATAAGTGACTCACTAGATTGATTAATGTGTGTGTGGGGAGGTGGGGAGGGGGAATATAGATATGGTCAAGGACATTCTTGTCATTCTTCCAAACCATCTGGGGTTAAGGTTTTATTTGACTGGTTTATGCTTCTCTACCAAGTTATGGCAAAATGCATTGTGTCTCAATTGGAGATAATATTGATATTGACTTTATAAAATTGACTTTTTTGTATAGGTATCAGTATTATCTGCAGTTGAAGAAAGATATCTTGGAAGGAAATATTCCTTGTACATTAGAACAAGCAATTCAGCTAGCAGGCTTAGCTGTTCAAGGTAAATAAGGCCAATCCGTAATGTAATAGTTGTATCAGATTAAAATGTGGTTTATAACAAAGACAGCAAGGCATTCTTAAAGTAACTGACTTTCTGTATACACCTTTAGTAGTGTTTTTATATTAACAATACATTACTGTTATCTAAGGCACTTCCTTTTGGGAAAAAATGATTTTGGATTACCTCAATGAAATGAGACTTCTAGAAGGTTAACCATGTTATATTTCCATAGAGCAAATAGTCCAATAAACAGAAATATGCATATATGTATGTGTGTATATACACACCCTCACATGCCACTTAATGACATCCCAGTCACAACAAAACACAAATGCTGTGGTGATCCTGTAAAATTATAATACCATAGTTTTTTCTTCTTAAAACTTATTTTATAACCAGCAGTAAGCACAGCATAATAATGCATTTCACTGTACCTTTTTTATGTTTAGATACACAAATACTTACCATTGTGTTACAGTTGCCCATAGTGTTCAGTATAGTAACATGCTCTATAGGTTTGTAGCCTAGGAGCAAAAACTTATGTAATCTTAAGTAGTGTGTAGTAGACTGTATCATCTGGGTTTGTGTAAGTACAGTCTCTGATCATACAATGATGAAGTCACCTAACAGCACATTTCTCAGAACGTATCCCCGTTGTTAAGTGATCCATGGCTGTGTGTGTATGTATATTTAAAGCATTTAATATGCTATGTATTCATCTAGTTCAGAGACTTGATCTGCTAATAGCTGATATTTCAGGAAGAAAGATCTGCCAATCAATGAGGTTGATGAGGTTATGTTCACTTATACTTTAAGTACACTTCATTTGCTTTTTTTAGTTGTCCTGGATTATGGAGTATTGTTAGTCATTACAAATGAAAATTTTGTATCTCACAAACATTTTTGAACTTGTTTAATTTTTTCCTTTTTTACATGCTTCATCTACATATATTTACATGTATATACTTCGGGAAAATTTCTGATGAGGCATTATTTCAAATGATAACTGGCATTTAACCTTGGGAATTGAAATTAGAAGAATCATTAATAAAATTCCTTCCAATATTAGCAGGCATGTAGCCATGGATGTTATTTCTAGACAAACAAATGCCTGGTATACATTGAAGCCACATTCCTTTACAAGGTACTTGAATTTCCTTAAGTATTTGGCTTTAAGAGTTACTTTTTCATAAGCATTTTGCCGACCTATCAATTTTTTTTAACAATTAAAAATTTCAAAACAGATACATCTTGCTGTAACATATTCAGATGATCTAATTCCATTCCCCAGAGGTAATCACTACTGTCAACAGTTTGGTTTCTTCCTGACATTTTTCTGTACATAGCAAGCATACATGATTATAGACTAGGTTTTGTTTGTTTTTAAACTATACAAATGAGAGTATATCATAGTAATATATAGTTTATAACTTGTTTTTTACTTAATTCATAGGCTTTTTTCCAAGTCAAGACACATAAATCTACCTAATTAGTATTTTTTAAAAGATACTTTAAAATACACTTTTTATAGCTGCAAGACGAGTTTGACTTATTATAAGCACGCCATCTATATACCGCATATTGAATTTTTGTACATGTTTTGCAATACAAATTAAATGTAATTAACGTGTGAATATTTGTCATTTTGTATAGCTGATTTTGGTGACTTCGATCAGTATGAATCCCAGGACTTTCTTCAGAAATTTGCTTTGTTTCCCGTGGTAAGACTTCTTTTAACATTGGGCCTTTTTATAGACTATTTATTCCCTTACCCTTAATAATCCCTGAAATGAAATCCATATGATAGTCTTATTAGTCAGGAGTGGCATTTAAAAAACCCCAGTTCCCTTGTGTAAACGTGTCAAGTGTGAATGCTTTCCCTGCTGTAGTCTTCTTGATCCTTGTCAACTCATAGACACCGAAGGGTTTGTAGTCACTGTATGTGCCCAGAGAAATTGGTTTTGTATTTGGACGTGGGTCTAAAGAGAGGGATTCATTTCAGCTTCTGAGGATCCATGTAGAGGTTTTGCTTTTAACTGAAGGCTTTAAACCTCACAAAGTTATGTTGAAATGAAGTTGACTTCTCATCAGTGATTTAAAAAATAGTTGACAAAAAGACAGTGCCTTCCACGTTTAAGTCACTGATGGAAGTGACACAAAAACTGTATTGGAACAACTAAGGGAGGTGGGGTGCTCTTTTTCTGAGTGTCTGCACAGCCAGCCAGAGAATGTACCTGATATTGTTATTTTGCTGGGCTCAGCACTGGCTGCCTGTTGTCACCAATCTGAAATAACTCAGCTGAAACTTTCTCTGGGATGAACTGAGAAGGCAGAGTTTTTGGCTCTTGAGCAGAAGCCGCTTAATTCCTTAGATCACGATTACATATGTAAGCAAACCTCCCACATATTAGTAATGGTCATAATTTTGCCCAATAGTGACAAGAGTCAGAAACACTCGGTAGCAATGATTCCTCCTAAGAAATTTGGGTGAATTATTCTATATTTCTGTGTGTTTTCTTCAGGGGTGGTTACAAGATGAAAAAGTATTGGAAGAAGCAACCCAAAAAGTGGCCTTACTACATCAGAAATACAGGTAACACTAAGAAATAAGACATGGAAATAGTATAAACTCGTGCCTCTTTGAGTTTGAAATATTCAATTAAATATTTAATTTACACAATTAATAATTAATTGCACAATTAAATTTGGAACTTTATCGCTGCTGCTATTACAAGTAGCTGACACTTACATAGCACTCACTGTGGGCCAGGTGCTGTTGCAGGTAAGCACTTACCCGTATTAACTCATTTATTATCCATGTTTTACCAGTGAGGAAACTGAGGAAGTTGAAAGCAGCCAGTCATTGAAAGGTGCCAGTTCTTCACCCCATGTGTTAAAGGTTTTTTGGCAACCTAATGCTGCACAGGGTAATGTGAGATTAGGGAGATTTTTCTTTTACAAATCAGCATGTACACTTATTTCCTCTTGTGTGCTTTCGTGAGGTGAGTTTCTGTCGTCTGGGGAGCTGTGGCGCTCATTGCCCTGACCTGTGCTTCCGCGTACCTTTGTGTGCTGGTAGACGTGGACATTTTTTTGATGATGAATCTCTGCGTTGCCCGTATTTACAGCGGTCCCCAACCTTTTTGGCACCAGGGACCGTTTTCAAGGAAGACAATTTTTCCATGGATCAGGGATGAGGGGATGGTTTTGGGATGATTCAAGTATATTACATTTATTGTGCACTTTATTTCTATTATTATTACGTTGCAATATATAATTACAAAGGAAATATATACAATAAATAATTACAAGGAAATAATTATACAACTCATCATAGTTGGGGACCCCTGGCCTATAAGAAAAATCCTTTCCTCAAGAATTCTAGGTCTTACTGTAAACCAGCTATCACACAGTTCCAGGTGTGGATGCTCCTCAGCTTATGATGGGGTTATGTCCTGATAAACCCATCATAAGAAGAAATATTGTCAGTAGAAAATGCATTTAATACATCTACCAAAGATACTGAACATCATAACTTACCTTAGCCTACCTTAAACATGCTCAGAAGATTTAATTAAATTAGCCTATAGTTGGGCAAAATCATCTAATACAAAGCCTATTTTATAATAAAGCGTTAAATATCTCATGTAATTTATTGAATACCGAAAGTGAAAAACAGAATGATGTGGGTTGTGTAGGTACTTGAAGTATGTTTTCTACTGAATGTGTGTTGCTTTTGCACTTTTGTAAGTTTGAAAATTCACAAGTTGAACTGTTGTCAAGGAGTGTCTACTTTATATATCACTAAATTATTATAATTACTCTTTAAGGTAAACACCATTATCCCCAACTTACAGATGGGGAAACCAAGCTAAAAAAGATTTTAGTGGTGAGGAGAGATTTGAAAGCAGGTCTGTCTGATTATAACCCATTGTTTATCCCCTTTCAAATAAAATAACCTTTTGCCTCTAGTCTGTCTCCACTCAAATCCATATAATCACTCACAAAAGATTGGTCTCTCTAGAACATCACTTTGCTCTTCTCTTTCACCCTCTCCTTTCGGAATGCTCGTGGGTGTTTTCATGCTCTCCGGTAGCCTGAGTCCCCTACCCTGGGATTAAAGGCCTCCCACAGATTGGTTGAATCCTGCCTTTCCAGCTTTACCTTCTGCTGTCCACATGAAGCTTTTTGTTTTTTTCTCTAGTCTAATTGATCCCTCAGACACACAACGCCCTGTTTTTTTTGTTAATTTCATTCATTCATTTGTGCATTTCCTTAAAAGGTAGTGTGCATGAGGCAGAGTGCTAGATGCTGTGGCACAAAGATAAATAGAATAATTCCCTGCCTTCCAAGAGTTCATTCCTAGCCTTGCAATCTAAGGGCTTGGTAGGACAGCCCACTGTAATAGTGATTATAACACATATAATAAGATTATGAGTATAGGGGGAGAGGTGTGGGCACAGTGTTTTGGGACTGCACAGAGCAGGGGCATTGGCAAATCCAGAAGGTGGCAAGAGGGAGTGATGCATAGGCTATGTCTTGAGGGATGTTAGGGACTGGCCAGGTCCACCAATGGGTGACAGGTGTACCTGGAAGAGGGATTGGCATGTGCAAAAGCCCTGAGGTGTGAGGGAACACAGTGTATTCAAACAGATGCAGAGTTTGGGATGGCTACGGTGTGGGATGCCTTAGGGGCCTGGGGAGCAGCCACAGATGAGGCTGGAGAGCCACATCTGCACGCAGCTGAGCACTCCTTTCCACCCACGCTGCCTTCCTACCCATCCTGACAGTGGCCCGTTTACCTGACTGCAAAGGGATTTCCATCTAGCCGCCTCATGCCATTAATTCCTGCGTACATTTGGCATTTAGCACACGATTCTCAGTAATGCCTGATACTTTGGATAGGATACTTTGGTGGTTTAGAAAAAATCTTTCTCTTGAAGATTTTTTAGGGGGTGATTTTATCCTCCTCTGTCCGCCTCACCTGCCTGAAGTACAAAGGGCAGGATCTTTTATAACTCAGAGTTAACGTCTAGCACAGGGCTTTGCATGTAGTCAGTTTTCGGTAAATGTTGATGGATTAATGTAACTGATTGCAGATGCTTTGAAACTTGAAATGTTTATCATGTCTTATGCCAACTTGATATGTAGTTTTTAAGAAAAGCTTTATTTTAAAACATTTCTAGTTCCGTGAACAATCTCACTAACATCTGTTGGGTTGCAGAGGGCTCGCAGCGCCTGATGCTGAAATGCTGTACATGCAGGAGATAGAGAGGATGGATGGCTACGGAGAGGAGAGCTACCCCGCGAAGGTAAGCGTGGCCGACGGCTGGGGCTCTCTGAAAGTAGGCTCAGCAATTTGAGAGAACACTGGGGAAGCCCAAGAATGCCTTGATGTGCAAAGGTCTGGAAACCTAAAGGCTGAGGTCCTTGTAACCAAAATTTATAGTAAAACACATGCTCGTTTTTGCAGTCTGTTCTTTGAAATGGTCTCAAAATAGGGTTTTCGAACAGGTCTAAACTCTTTCAATTTCCGTACGTATTTACGAGATAATACATTTATATCATTCAAACTGTTTTGATTCTGAATGGTTACTCTGGAGGTCTTCTGAACATTTTATATCTGGGAAATAAGTTTAAGGAACTAGATGTAGTTGTAGCTCTTATGCGTTTGTTTTCGTAAGTGTTTCTTTTTCTGCTTTCTCCTTTCAGGATAGCCAGGGAAGCGACATATCCATTGGAGCATGTCTCGAAGGTATCTTTGTGAAACACAAGAATGGAAGGCCGCCTGTGATATTTAGGTATTTTTTTTGCCTCTTACTCTGTACTTTCTGTGGCTCCTGTTGGTGATATAGTTTTTAGTACTTAATTGTAGTTAAATTGCTCACAAGTCTCTCCCAAGATCTCAATAAAAAAAGAAATATTCCCTTCCTAGAATAAAACACCACCTAAGTGCTGTGGTTCTTTTTCATAAGCCACTTTCTTCAAAGCCAAATGTGTAAAAAATAGTGCTTATGATGATGGCCTATTTATAAAATGTTTAAACATATGTGACCATTTTCTTGCCATTAGTAGGCCATTCTTTGTTTTGGTGTAAAGTTTTCTTTTGAGCTCTGATTTCTAGGGCTATTTCTTATGAAAAATCTAAACATTTCTTCTGATTCTAGTTATGTGCTGAAATTCTTAAAGTACTAGTTTCTAAGCAAATTTCAACTATTTTTTGTAATGTTGATTTTTTTCCTCCTGATATTAAAAAGTGACACTACTCATTTGTGGAAATCTTAGAATGTAGATGGTAAGAAAAACAGAAAGGTTATGTAGTGATGTGCTAATAGTGGCTGACTCGGAACAATGAAATTACAGGTGATTTAAATTTCCTTTTTAGTATTCTGTGTTCCAATTTATATTTTAAAGATAGTAAATTGGACTATGTCGTTCAATCTCTGCCTTTTAATTCTTTAAAATCTATAGCCTAGAAAATCCAAAGTCCCATTTCACAGAAATATTTGCAATTTTACTTTGAGATTCTATCTACCCAATTCTGTCTCCTCTTGATGAAAGATTAAAAGTCTATATTGTTTTTTTGTAAAGTGGTAAAACATATTCTGTCACTTCTATTTTTTGGTTCTTTTCTGTCTCCCACTTCTTGAGCGCTTATCATGAGCCAGACACTATACTGAATGCTTTCTGTGCATTTTGTCATGTAATCTTCACAACAACTCTCAGTGGCAGGTGTTACCACCACTTTGCACATGGAGTAATTGAGGATTATAAAAGTTAAGTGATTTGTCCAAGGTCACCCAATTATTAACTAGCATAACCAGGACAAGAACTCAGATTCTCCACTTTAAGCCTGGGCTTTTAACCACTGTATTAAACAGCTTCTTTTTTATTCCTTCTACTCCCTACTTTATGTGCCATGCCCCACCCCGCCCCAGTGGAAACTTTCTAAACCACCCACTGCCATTTCTTGTTGAAAACTAGTTTTTTCCCGTTAAGAGCTTTTTCTGTAAGTTACCATCTCCTCCTCCACATCCTTTGCTTTACTGCCTTTTGGGTCCTGAGTTCTCCCTGGTGATTATGACCACAGTATACACAGTTTGGGCAGCAGAACCTCACGCCTAGACTGCACTGCCCTGGGCCGGGTGGCTCTGCTTTGGCGATTGCTCTCTTGTCCCCAAGCCACGCATATTAAGTCTTCCCAACATGTCAAATTGTGGGGCAGGGAGAGGAAAATGGATCTGGCTGCACCTGAAGGGCAGGACTACGACGGTGCCCAAAGGGTCACAAGGAAACTTGAGACATCTTCCTGGCGTCCTTCTTCACTGGATTAGGGATGTTACAAATTGCCTTATTTAATATGATGCAAACAATCTTATAGGTTTAACAATTAAACATTGAATCACTACTAACTTAATTTTATTTTAGTAACTTTTATATTTAATATAATAAGAAAAATATAGAGGGGTAAAATTTTTTCTTCCATAGTTTTTATTTTTGTAAAATTATAATTATGTAATAAAATTGAATATTAGTACATAAAAACTAAATATAAAATTAGCATTAATATAAGATAGGATTTTGAATTCTAGTGAACACCCCCAAAATAGTTTACTCCTTGAGTTCCTAGTATTTGAGTGTTGTCTTCACCTTGAAGCTTTTCAGAACACTCCTCCCCACTTTTGTGCCTTACTTTTTTTAAGTAACGTAACATTACTTACTTGCTGTTCTCTCTTGTACCCCCATCCTCCAAACTGTGCCCCTTGGAGGGAAGCACTGTGCTTTACTGATCTTACAGTCCCTAGGACTAATGCAAGTTCTGGGATTGTTATAATGGGAACCCCTCATTTTGTTGAATGAATAAATGAGGCGTTGGCAACCAGCTAAGATAGGGATCTTTGAACATTAAGCGGATCTAGCAATCGAGGATAATGCATTTTACATCTTTTAAATACCCCTTTTTCCTCATTTAATATACATGCATTTACTTTTTGCAACTAGTTGGCTGTCATTTCAATTAGAAGATGGATGCTAGCTGATTAAAACCAGTTTTCTTTCAAAAATGATTAACAAATATTAACTTAGGCATCAATCTTAAGGAGAAACCGTGTGTTCTGTCTCCTAAAATACACATGAGTACTCACGTTGCCATTCTCTGTTTGCTGTTCTTTAGGTGGCATGATATTGCTAACATGTCCCACAACAAGTCATTTTTTGCATTAGAACTAGCAAATAAAGAGGAGACCATCCAGTTTCAAACCGTGAGTAAACATTGGTGATCTATCTGCACGGAATGTTTTTCTTAAAAGTTAACAAGTTGGCATTTTGGTGTGCATGTGTGTGTTTGGCAGGGGATGGCATTAAGATGATAATATTTCGGGCCGGGCGCAGTGGCTCACGCCTGTAATCTTAGCACTTTTGGAGGCCGAGGCAGGTGGATTGCTTAAGGTCAGGAGTTCGAAACCAGCCTGAGCAGTAGTGAGACCCCGTCTCTACTAAAAAGAGAAACAAATTAGCTGGATGACTAAAAATATATATAAAAAATTAGCCAGGCATGGTGGCGCATGCCTGTAGTCCCAGCTACTCGGGAGGCTGAGGCAGAAGGATCACTTGAGCCCAGGAGTTTGAGGTTGCTGTGAGCTGGGCTGACGCCACGGCACTCTAGCCGTGGCAACAGAGTGAGACTCTGTCTCAAAAAAAAAAAAAAGATGATAATATTTCATGATTTTATAAAAAATAAAGTTTTTTGATAGAACATTTTGTAAAATGGCACTTGACAAAAAGGAGTTGCTCAGTGAATATTGTTGAACGAATGAATCTTTGAATAAATACTATCTGATCATGATGACCTTTAAGTTAAACTTAAGAGATTAACTGGGGGAGAAAGTAAACACTAGTGTCTTAATCCTATTGATAAATGAATTACTCTGCAGAAATATTATTTAACAGTTACTAGCTTTTCTCTTACCAAAGGCAATGTTGAGTTGCTGAGTCGAATGTTTTTTTAGAAATGTCTTTGAGTGTACTTGTTAAGAATAAAAGTTGGTATTTTTATAATTTTTAAATTTCTAAGTCATTTGACACTGTTTAATATCAGAATCACACTGTTAGAACAGATTGTTTGTCTTGAATTTAAATCCTACCTGTGGCATTCGTGTGATAGGCACAGTGTTAGAAAATGAAAGGATTGCAGCGTGCTGGAAGTGACCTTGACGTAATGTGTCACCAAGTCATATCTCGTCCTCAGACAAGCTCTGAGTTAAAAGTACCAAGTTGTAAGTGTGTTTTCATGTTACTTTCTGCCTGTTTTGTTTGCTAGGAAGATATGGAAACAGCAAAATATGTATGGAGACTCTGTGTTGCACGACACAAATTTTACAGACTAAACCAGTGTAACCTGTAAGTATATCCTACTCGTGGAAATTGTGGAAATAGAAGTCAGACATTTTAATCTTGAGTTTTATTCTGGAAAGGCAAATTTTATCAAGCGATCTTTTTTGAACACTTTCATAATAATCTTTTCACTTTTGTTGCATGCTAAAATAACATTTCTTATTGTTCTCATTTTAGCTTTGAACCAGCTTCTCGTAGCTACGGACATGCCTCTAAGATTTCTTTCCACTAGTTACTAGAACCATTCTAATTCTGGAAAGTTGAAAAGGGAATAATATCTTGTATTTTTTTTAAAATCAATGCCCTGGTCAGCATTTTAAGTAATTAAAGATTATTCAACTTTTCAAGCCATTTGAAGGATTTATGCCCTTCTTTCCTAATGTACGTTTTCCTTAGCCCATACTGGTCCCCACTGTCTGCTCGATCATTCCCATCAGCGGCCAAGCTCGCTGTGGTCGTCACATGTGAAATGCTGTCGTTACTCCACGCCGCCCTCTAGCCTCAGCACTGTATCTCTGCTTTCCTTTAGAGCGCATTTTGTCCAAAAAGTTGTATGTATTCGTTTTCTTTCCTTCCTTCCACCCTGGCTCCCCCAAGCCACCACACCCCTGCCACTGCTTGTCGTCAGGTGTCCTTCGTCCAGTAGCCGTGTCAGCAGCTCCTTCACTCGGCGACTGCATAGCACTGAATCTGGGATCGCGCCTTCCTTCCTGACCCCCTCCTGGCTTCCTCATTCTCAGCTATTTCTTCTCAGCCCCCTTTCCTGCCTTAGTCCTGAGACCTCTTCTCCAGCTACACTCCTAGGGGATTTCACCTTGCCCCAGGCTTGTAGGCTAGAGGTACATCAAGTTTTATTTCTAGCTCTTTCTTCTGAGCTCTCGACTCCCGCATGCCGCTGCCTACTTGATGTCTCCATTTGGGTACCTAAAAGGCCTCTCGAGTTTGTTATGTCTAAAAAAGACCTCCTGATCTCCTCCTCCTCCTGCCTCCAAATCTGCTGCCTCCCTGCTCTTTCCCATGTCGACATGTGGCAGCACACCCACGTTTGCCCAGTTGCTCAGGCCCCAAACCTGAAGTTATACTTAGTTCCTCTTTCTCTTTCATACCACATCTATTCATCAGCAAGCACTTCCAGCTCTATCTTCAAAATATATCTGAAGTCTTACCATTTTTACCACCTTTTCTGCTAACAACTTGGTGCCAGCCGTCATCGCTCCTCATCTGGAATATTGCAGGAGCCTTCTGACTCTCTCCCTGTTTCTGTGCCGCCCCTGCCTGTAGCTTATTTTCCACACATCAGCCAGAATGATGTTGGTTTAACAGAAGTCAGATCCTATCACTCTTCTTAAAACCCTCCGCTGGCATTCCATCTTACTTACAACGAAAATATGAGACCATATGTGATGTGGTCCTTGCCTGGTTCTAACCTTGTTTCCTTTACCCTCCTTGTTCATTCTGTTCCTGCCACACGAGAATCTTTGCTGATGTGCGAACGTGTTGTACCCTCAGGGATGCTCTTCAGTTAGTTTTCTGGATGGATAAGCAAAAGATGTAGCACTGTTCTTAAAATTATAGGTCAGGACTCAGTCAGAGCATGCTCTTCTCCCCCAGCCCTTCCTGGCTATAGGATTAAGCGCAGACTCCTGAGGTCTCTTTCTCTGGGCTTATCTGCTCCAGCCGGTGCCTCTGGATTTTGGCTCCCAGAACCCCTCAGTTCTTGTTGTCCTAGTGCCTCTCCGGCCTAGGCCTTTGCTAGAATGCCCTTCCTTCCCTCCTTTGGCAGACTCTTAGTCATTCCTCAAGGTCTAGTTTGAAATGCAGCCACCCTGGACAGCAGCAAGCATTTCTTTTGCTTAGTCCTTAATACCACCCTGAAAGGTCTGGTTTATCCCTACTTCTTTTACAATAATGATTCTAATAATTCATGACAATAATTTAGTAAATGCTTGCTTTGTGTCAAGCATTATACCGAGAGCTTTTATCTGGTTGTAACAGTAACCCTGTTTGCGCAATTACTGCTGCCCTGTTATTGGTGAAGGATGGAGGTGTAGAGAAGTGAAGCGTCTCGCCCCTGCCGTGCCGCTAGTAAGCGGGAGCCGCGAGGTGGGAACCTGCGCTCTCAGCTGCTGTGCTAGACTGTTGGAGCGTTTGTGTCTGCTTGTAAACGTGGGTTTGATCTGTCTCTTTTGTCCGATGGGGTCCCATGAGAGCAGGGCCTCCTCTCACTCGTCTCCACGGCCTGCGCGTGGCCAGGGCTTAGTGAACAGAAGCCCGAGTGAGACAGTGCTGGGAGTCACAGGAGAAAGCATTTTTGATGCTTGCCTGATTTCCTTCTATTACGGATCGTAAATTGGGGGCGGGAGGGCATTTTGTCCTTTAGCACCAGGAAGGAGAAAGGCTGTGGAAGTGCTTTCTGTTGTCGGGGGTGTGCAGGATTAACAGTGCAAAGAGGATAGGCGCTGTCCATGTGGACAGAGAACCATCCAGTGATTAGCATTTAGGCCCCATCCCTTCTCCTTTGTGTGTCCCCCCCTCCCCCGTGTGTTTAACTGAGTCCCCACTGGTGGTCTGGTTGTTGGGGCTTTGGTAAGTACTGACTGATGGGGAGGAGGAACCCTGCTTTCTCTGTGGCGTTAGGAAGCCCTTTCTGCTCGTTGGCCATTCGAATATGTTTGAATATGAACGTGTTCCCCCTGGTGGTTAGACTCAGTATTGCTACTAGCCCAGGGTAATTGCATTTGGGGCTCCCATAGGCTGGCCTGGCTACCCAACCACGAGTGACATTATTTTTATGCAGAAGTGAGTTCTAAGATTCAAGCAGTAGATATGTAATCTATTGGAACACAGTGTTTTCATTTGAAAGCCTTACGTAAGTTTAAGAGAATTAATAATTTGAGCTATCATTATGTCAGTTCATTTCTTTTCTGGAAAATAGTGAAGAATCAGTCATTTTGAATAAATCATAAAATGTAATCCCTTTCTAAATGGCATCCATATTGGTTGGTGTTAGTGCTTTTTTTAAAAAGCATTTTTTTTTTTTTGGCAAATTACCACCTAGTAATCATTTTAAAATGTAGAGCGAATAGCAACAAACGATTGTTTGTGGTAAATGGTTTAGTCTTAGAAATCTAACTTTGGGAATATTGCTGTTTATTGGCAAGTGTGAATAAAACCACAGTAATGTCATCAGTTGCATATATTACATCTGTATAAGGAACATCTGATTCTTTTAAAAATGGAATAATTATGTTTAAAGGACTATTTTCCAAAATTTGTTTTTAATCTGTGTGTATCCAGTAGATTATGGCAGCTGATTTCTATGAATATTCTTATGTAATTATTTATGATTCATTCCGTGGGAAACCAATCTGTTTCATGGTGAGCATTTGTTTCCCATGTAAGGTAAGTGAAGCTTTTAATACTAGCTTTTAAAATTTTGATGGCTAATAAAACTGAAAATAACTATAATTTTTATGGCCATCTCTTATAAGGTACTCAGTGTAGACTCTTTAGTCACACTCAGTATTATAATTCTGGAGTATTGGTAGACTTGTTCTCGTGGTCCAGATGAATAAACTCAAGTGTGATGGGAAGTTAACAAAACTGCAGCTGGCCTGGCACTGGACGGTGGGTTCTGGATGTCTAGTTCAGGCTGGGGTGACTGGTGGCCCAGGTGCTGGATTCTACTTGCACAGAAAGGAGGACTTTACTCCCAGAGTGTCCCCTTTACCCCCAGTCCTGATCTATAATCTAATAGCATTTGGGATGGCTTTATGTGGTTCATCTAACCTTGACCCAGATAACTGTATTTTAGTATTTATACAATGGCATGATCCAACAGTCTGGCCCCACCCACCCAACAAGGCAGTTTAGGTTACAGAATATCTTTTTATGCCACCAAGCCTTAAAAATGTTAGATAGATAACAATCTCTTTGGTTTACTTTGTAAAATGGGGATAATAGGAACTTTACTGAACATTCCTTTAGGGTTGGATTAGGAATTATAAATGAGATAATAATGTCAGTGTCAAAAACCTTCTTCTAACCTCCTCTCTCCCACCCCAGGCCTCAGAACTGATCATGCTGTAATCAGCCTCCCTGATTGACGTGAGAAAAAGACTGGGAGAGAGGGGCCTTGGAAAAGGGGCCTTTCCTCTCCTCTCTCTGTAGGGGACAGCAGGATGGTTTCCTCCAACCTGCAAAGCCACGTGATAGAGGGCTTAGGAGACTTTCTCCGGAGGGTAAACTTGGATCTCAGTCAGCGTCAGGCTGCTCTCTGAGCGCAGTGAGAGGGTTGGTGAGTGTTCCTGCAGATTAGAGCTCTTGGCGAACATCGCAGCCCGTGTCCACCTCGCTTATGGAGACTTTTATGATCCAGGAGACTGACTGGAGTGGGCCCTGCCTGGCAAGGGAGAGGGGTTGCCCCATCTTCTTCTAAGCCTAAGGCAGGGCTGGAAGACACTGTGGGAACCCTGGAAGAAGATGGAGCAGCCCCTGTCCCTTCCAGTCCTCTGGGCCCCCGGAGGTGTGGCGAGGACCCAGTGGTTCCTGTGGACCTGTGTGGACCAGCAGAGCAGTAACAGGGTTGAATTGAGGAGCAGCCACAGGGCCAAACAGTGGGCTCTCTGGGCGTGGGGACGTGGACCTCTGGTAGGGCTGAAGAGAGGCAGCTTCGTTTCCTGAGTGGGTTCTCATGTGGATGAAGGTCAGTATTACCCTAGAAAACTGCACGTCATGGAGGTAG
The DNA here is from genome assembly GCA_963574885.1 of Lepilemur ruficaudatus. Lineage (NCBI taxonomy): Eukaryota > Metazoa > Chordata > Mammalia > Primates > Lepilemuridae > Lepilemur > Lepilemur ruficaudatus. The sequence continues at coordinate 2,283 of CAUYRT010069236.1, read as the reverse complement.
GGTGAAGCCCAGCCCCAGTATCCCAGTTACCTGAGATGATCTCTGCCAGCTCTGTCCCTCTCCCTGCCTGCAGTGCCAGGGAGCTACAGGCACCTCAGCCAGAGCAGGACCTTGAGCCTGAACGTGCAGCTCTGGCCTATGCTAGTACAGGGAGGGAGAAGAGCTTTTTTTCTTCCTTACCCTTACTGAGCTCAAGAGGCAAGTCATTGACACAAACACTCCCTGGGTATTTCCACCATCCAGTGTGTTTTTGATCATAGAAATCTCACTCACTCTCCTTCCCTATCTATAAATATATATATGTGTGTGTGTGTGTATATAAAAAAGAAATGAGCTTGACCCTAAATACTTAGAAAAGAACGTCAACTTCAGTCCTCACTCATCATGTCATTCATTTACTCAATAAACATTTGAGGGCTTCCTTGTGTGCCAGGCACCACCAGTGATACCGTGGCATGTCCTCTTGCCTCCAAATTAGCTTACAGATTAGTTGGGACTGGGGAAGGGGTCAGGTAAATCGCTGTTAGAGGCCTGTGCTCAGGAATCTGACAGACCTGCCTGGTTCAAATGCCGGTTCTGCTACTTGTTTGCCATGTGACCAGGAGTGATTTACTTAATCTAAGTTTCAGTTTCCTTATCTGTGAAATCAGGATAATAACCGGACCTCCCTTATAGGGTTGGTGTTCAGATTCCATGTGATAATCACATGTACAGTTTCAATATGTAATATAATTGATTGCACTTGGGCTGGCACATATTTTTTTTTTTTAAAGAGATGGGGGTTTCCCTGTGTTGCCCAGGCTGGAGTGCAGTGGCTATTCACAGGCCCCGTCATAGTGCACTACAGCCTTGAACTCCTGGGCTCAAGTGATCCTCCTGCCTCAGCCTCCCAAGTAGCTGAACTGCACGCCTGGCTCAGCCTTTTTTTTTTGTCTTCTTCAGTGCACACATTCCAGTGATTTCTTCTCAGTCCTTTAGCTGGCCCATTTTTAGTAGCACCCATCAACATAGTAATTGCCCCACAAGTTTGGAAACCACAGCCAACAGATAAGTCCTTTTCTCTTGTAAGCCAAGTTGAGAATAGCTGATCTCAGAGTAAACTGCATTTGTAACAACAATGCCAAGAAGAAAGAGGAGGTTAGAATATTAGGACTGATGGCAAGTCAGCCTAGGTTAAAACAGGTAGTAGCCGGATGACTCACTACTGTAGTTCATTTTGTGTTTAGCAGAACCGGCTGCCTCCACGCTGGGTGCTGCCGGCAAGGGCGCCAAGATAGCTGTTGCGTGTGGGAGCTGCCGCCTGTGCTCTGGAGCTCTGCATCCTTGGATTTTGTGTTTAACACACTTCAGTTTTATTTTTGCTTCAGACTGGGAAACTATGGATGTTTTTGGAATTTGTTGATAGAATATTCTATAAGCAACCCTTTCTCCCCTTTTCTGAATTTATGTTACTTTGAAAGTTTGGTCTGTCTAGACAGTGAGTCTCGGATAGACTGAACATAAAGGTCAGGGCCGAGTTTGTCTGCACCCAGCCCTGGCATTGGGGAATAACCAGGGACAGTGAATTTCAAGGCTACAAACATAGTGTCCTCAAATTCCGGACACCAGTTTTAATACATGAATGTGCAGTTAAGGAATATTTAAAAAAAAACAAACTCACAACAAAACAAGAAGTCCAGACCCACCACGCAGACTTATTTCTCCAAAATAAATACTGGAAGAATGGAACATCCTTTGGAAAAGAGACATTTATTTTTCAACAACCTGATGATAATGAAAGGAAATTGTTTTAAAAAGTGAACTAGTAAAAGCAGTTGTAGTCACCTGATGTTAAGTTCCTAATACGTACTAGTTTTTTTAAACTCAAAAGTCTTGTGACAATAAGCTAATATCCAGGGTTTGAATATAGGATACCACTTCTCAGAGTGCTAAGAATAATGCTACTTTATGAGACGTGAAGTTTGATATAAGGGAAATTTGCTGATTAAATTGATTGAATGTTGACTTTGTGATGATGGATTTTTCTAGTAATTAGTCCTTGGAATACTACTATAACCAAAGGTCACAAAATATTTTTGTATCAGTTATTAACTGCGTTATATAAGCTCACGAGCCAGGGTTTAAGAAGAAGTGCTTTAGCCGGGCGTGGTGGCTCACGCCTGTAATCCTAGCACTCTGGGAGGCCGAGGCGGGCGGATTGCTCAAGATCAGGAGTTCGAAACCAGCCTGAGCAAGAGCGAGACCCCGTCTCTACTATAAATAGAAAGAAATTAATTGGCCAAC
>CAUYRT010069235.1:0-45293 GCA_963574885.1 Lepilemur ruficaudatus | reverse complement strand
GGATAATTGGCTAAACTCGAATGGGGTTTCCAATGTCCTTTATGTCTTTTTGTGCCCATGTGCACCCATCATTTAGCTCCCACTTATTAGTGAGAGCATGTGGTGTTTGTTTTTCCATTCCTGAGATATTTCACTTAGGATAATGGGCTCCAATTCCATCTAAGTTGCTATGAATGACATTATTTCATTCCTTTTTATGGCTTAGTAGTACTCCATAGTATATGTATACCACATTTTCTTTATCTACTCATGTATTGACGGGCACTTAGGTTGATTCCGTATCTTTGTAATTGTGAATTGTACTGCAATAATCATTCGAGGGCAGGTGTCTTTTTGATAAAATGACTTCTTTTCCTTTGGGCAAATACCTAGTAGTGGGATTGCTAGATCAAATGGCAGGTCTACTTGTAGCTCTTTGAGGAATCTCCATACCGTTTTCCATAGAGGTTGTACTAATTTGCAGTCCCGCTAAAGTGCATAAGCATTCTTTTTGCTCTGCATCCATGTCAGCTTTTGTTGTTTTTTGACTTTTTAACAATGGCCATTCTTACAGAGGCGAGGTGGTATCTCATTGTGGTTTTAATTTGCATTTCCCTGATGATTAGTGATGCTGAACATTTTTTCATATATCTGTTGCCCATTTGTCTATCTTCTTTCGAAAAACTTCTGTTCATGTCATTTGCCCACTTTTTCATGGGGTTGTTTGTTTTTTCTTGCTGTTTTGTTTGAGTTCTTTGTAGATTCTGGAAATTAGTCCTTTGTTGGATATGTAGCTTGCAAATATTTTCTCCCATTCTGTAGGTTGCCTGTTTACTCTGCTATTTCTTTTGCTGTGCAGAAGCTTTTTAATTTAATTAAGTCCCATTTATTTATTTTTATTGCTGCTATATTTGCCTTTGGGGTCTTAGTTTCAAATTCTTTGCCTAGGCCTATATCTAGAAGAATTTTTCTTATGTTTTTTATCTAGAATTTTTATGGTTTCATGCCTTACATTTAAGTCTTTAATCCATCTTGAATTAATTTTCGTATATTAATGGCAAGAGACATGGGTCCTATTTCATTCTTTTGTACATGGCCATCCAAACTGGGTTACTGAGAGGGGCTTGCACCTGACAGCAGAGTCTGCTCTGTATCCTCAATGGTCTCTTGAACAGGAGCCTGTATGGATAGGTTGAACCAGATAAAATTGCCACTGTTGACTGTTTTTGACCTTGAAAAACATGAATGGTATAAGTTCAACCAAATACTCTCTTACAGAACGTGAGTTTCAATCCTTCTCTAACATTTTCTCATCTTCACAAAGTCCTAGAATTAAAGAAACACTCTATATGTTTATATATAGACGCACAGGATAGACACTACCTGACTATTGGAGTCACAACTCTAGAAGGAAGAACTAGGTGAGCAGCCCCATTTAAAGAATTCTGCCTTAATGAAAAGCGTTACATAAGTAGGGGGTAGCATTGCATGTCATACACTAACATTAACACAAATGACAGATTTGTGCTTTCTTGAAGGCAGGAGTTGATAATTACGCTTCTTCTGAATGCCATGACCCTGAGAGGGTGCTACACAACATTGTGGACACCTAGGGTTGCCAGATTTAGCAAAAAGAGAAAGAAACAAGCAAATAAAAATAAGATGCCCAGTTAAATTTAAATTTCAGATAAATGGTGAGTAATTTTTTAGTATGTTTATGCAATAGTTGTAAGAGAAATAGAGCATTCTTTTTTTTTTTTTTTTTGAGACAGTTTCGCTCTGTTGCCCAGGCAAGAGTGCAGTGGCATCACCATAGTTCATTGAAACCTCAAACTCCTGGGCTCAAAAGATCCTCCTGCCTCAGCTCCCAAGTAGCTGGGACTACAGGTGCATGCCACCACCCCTGGCTCATTTTTAAATTTTTTGTAGAGATTGGGTCTTGCTGTTGCCCAGGCTGATCTCAAATTCCTGGGCTTGAGCAATCCTCCCACCTTGACCTCCCAAAGTGTTGGCATTATAGGCATAAGCCACTGTGCCCAGACATGACACTGTGCCTGGCCAAAACATTCTTATGCTAAAATATTATTCATTGTTTATCTGAAATTCAAATTTAATTGCAAGTCCTGGCAAATTTAACTGACAACTGCATGGTCTCCATTCAGTGCTGCCAAAGAGGACAGAATGCTAGCCCTGGAAAGCCACATTCTGGGGAAATGCGCCTCGGGTTGGGATGTTCACAGTTCTGTCCATTGAGGCACAGCTGGCCAGAGAGGCCAAGGCACAGGCCACTTCAAGAGTCACCAGCTGGATGCGCATAAAGAAAATCCTCCTTTTGAGAGCTACTATGAAAATAATATTTAGCTTTATCAGGAGCTTTACATGTGAGTGTACACTATAATTATTCATTCGTTAATTGCTACAACATCCTGTTGAGCTTGGTAAATGTTTCTACTACTCTCATTTTGCAATGAGGTAAGCAAGGGCGGAGTAGGAGGCTGACTCACAGTCAGCCCAGCAAGTGGAGAGGAGGGAGGGGAGCACCAGGCGGGGCCTGGCTGTCCCCTGGCTGGCGGCCTGCAGGCTGGCTGGCCTCAGGGCCCGCCCTAGGAACATTAGAGCCCAAATAAAGACCAGAGAAGAGGAATAAAGAAAAAACTCATGAAAACGTCACATTCTGAACAGCCCTATTGTTGGTAAATGAAATAGACTAGAACAAAATTACGCATAAAGGAAACTATTGAAGACAGAATTTTCCCCCAAAGGAGAGAATAGTTTATGCTCACTCTTTGTCTCTCCCCAAACAAGGATGATTTTCTTGTCAGTGCCTGGAAAAAGAAGATAAAAGACAAACAAAAATTGTTCCATTCTGTAATAATAACAAGGGACATTAGTCAGATATCTTATATCAGATATTTTACATATTTGATCAAATTTAATCTTCACAAGAAGTTGCTATGTGCTGACTGTACCCATTTTACCGATAGGAAAGTTTAAGCTCAGAGAGCTCAAGAGACGCACTGAGATTGTCACACTGATAAGTGGCAGAGGGGACTTGAGCATGTTATGCCCTTGTCCTCACAGACCCTTCCAGCCACACACAGGAAACAAACCAGAACACCCAGGTCTAAGTAAATTGTTTGTCTTTTAAAATGCCATTCACATTAACTTTTTGTCTCTTTCATTAATTCTAAAGCAACTGCAGGACAAGGGCCGTGCACAGCCACCAGTAGAGTCCCGCCAGGCTCCTGGGTCTGCTGGGACAACACTCTCAACACATCGTCCCCTTGGGGCTCCCAGAGATACAGCGAGGAGGGCGAGGCAGGCATCACTATCTTCCTTTGGGAGATGGGGAAACCAAGTTGCAGAAAAGTTAAGGGATTGGCCAAGGGTCACACAGGGCCAAAGGTGGGACCAGAACACACCTTTGGGCTCGTTCCATTGTCCTTATTGAAAGTATGAGGAAATTATAGTAATTGTGCTCAATGTGCAGTTTGAATAATACACACTTTTTCCTCACATATATTTTCCACCCTGTCACCCCTGTCCCATGATTAGTGGCTGGAGACGGGACTCTCCTGCTAGTGCACTTTCGGGGCTCCCTTGGGCCTCCGCCACGGGGCTCTGACCTACCTGTCCAGACTCACCTGTTTCCCTCCCTGCAGGAGGCTGTCATTCGGGCCAGCAGGTGATACCGATCCTCTGCAAGGGCCTCAGAGGACCCACCCACACCTTGGCTTTCTGTTGCCACCCAGGAGCCTGTGTAGCGCGGCAGCCTGGGTTTAAAGCTGGTTGCTTTTGCATCAGCCAGACCTGGCATCAAATTCTCACTTTACCACTATCCGACTGTGTGACTTTGGGAAAGTCACTTTACATCTTGAGAATCCGTTGTCTAGTAGATTGGAGACGATGGGGGATTAGAGATCACGTGTTCAAAGCACCCAGCCCAGCGCTAACGCAGGGTAGGTGATCAAGAGATGGTTTGTATTATTGTGACATGTCCTTATCCTCGTTTCTATTTAACTCCTAACCATCCTTCAGGATTCCCTACACTCTCGCCCAGCTCAAGGCAATTCTCCCTTCTCTGGATTTAGAATGGGTTTTACCCCTATGGCACCCAGTTCTTGCTCTCTTGTATTCTTTTCATGAATACAAGAAATGTTCATTAGGAAGTGCTGTGGGTCGACCTGTGGATGTGACCGGATTTGGAAAGGATCTTCGCAGACATATTCGAATTAGGATGAAGTCATACTGAGGTAGGGAGGGCCCTGACCCAGTGACTGGTGTCCTTATAAAAGGAGGGACATGTGGGCACAGATAGATGCACAGGGAAGAAGGCCACCCGATGACAGGGGCGGAGACAGGGAGCGCCAAGGACTGCTGGCGATGGGGCAGGGAAGGATGAGAGAGTGCCATTCTGACACCTGGGTTCTGGCCTCTAGTCTCCAGAACTGTGAAACAATACATCTCTGTTGTCGTAAGCCACCCGGTTAGTGGTGATTTGTTATGACAGCCCTAGGAAACTAACACAGGGAGGTTTCTGATTTAACTCCCGATTGGATAATAGGCTCCTTGACAGGGGCAAGGACTGGCCCCTTCACACGTGGTCAGTGCTCAGTGCAGCTCCCAACACCAGGATGACTGTGACTGACCCTGACTGCTGACGGCAGCCGCATGCTGGGCGCCTCTTCCGTGGTCCCCAACCCCAGCGGCTGCCTGGCAGCCCATCGCACTGCAGGAGCGGTGGCATGTCCTTCGGGCTTGCCCTACTGGCAGTAACACCAGCAGGAGAAATTCACTAAACGGTTTGCAATTCCCCATGTTAGCAGTAAAGTGTTTCCTAAAATGGGAAGAGAAAGCGTGATAAGTACTGTAGATTGAACGTTCAAACACAGATGATTTTATTAGACAAGGTCTCACTGTATTGTTATTCCAGGGTTAAACAGAGGCAGCACCTAAACAACAGAAAATGCAGAGAAGAGCAACGTGTCTTCTGTGGATGATGGGATGACTCTGCAAAAGAGGCCTCAGTTTGGACTCACTCATTCATTCATTCATTCATCATTTCCTTGGATATTTGTTGAGAATTTACTAGGTGCATAACACAGCTCTATGCCACCTTTGGAAGGTCATTACATAAAAGAACTTGAAGGAAGTTCATGGGCTTGGCAGTTTGAATTGTACAGTGGGGAGGGACACTAGTATTTGTCACATGATTGCTCTGAGACACTTTGCTAAGAGCTTTAATATATGATTTCAGGCAATGCTCCTGATCATCCCATGATGTAATTATTTCTAGTTCCCCTTGCAGATGAAGAAATCAATGCCTCAGAGGAGCGAAGGACTTGTCTTAGGCAAGTAGCCAGTAAATATCATATCTGAGATTCCAATCTGGCTCCGTCCCATCCCATTATCTTTGCTTTTGCAGTGGCTTCTCCATCCTTCCATCCACCAGAGACTAGACCTCTCTCAGCAACAAAACACATGGGGCCAGGCCACATCCCAAGAGGCCATCTGAACCCACCAGGAACCATCCACCAGGCTGCGCACTCTCTTCTTTCTTTCCATCTTGCAGCTCCCTCCTGCCTTCGTTTTCTTCTCTCTTGAGCTGGGTGCTTGTTGTTCCTTTCTGGTACCTGCTTCTGGTAACAACATTCCCTTCCATCGCACTGTCATGGGAAATTTTCTTCCCCACTGAAAACTCACAAACCTGTGGGCTGCTGACCAGGGTGGCCCACCTTCCCGGTCACTGGAGTAATCACATGACCCAAGCCAGGCCAATCAGAGTTCTTCCCTGGGCTTTTTTTCATGCTATAAGAGGAAGAGAACATGTCATTTCTCTGTGGCTGTTGTCCTGGGTGATGTAAGCAGGAGTTCTTGTGACCACGGCCTCCTCTCATTCTGCCCCCCTTGAGGACACCAGGATAGAGCTGGAATGAGAGAGTGAGATGCTCAGTGATGTCATTCGAGCCCCTGGCTGCCAGCACCCGTGTGCTTCCCAAGTATTAGCTGTTAAGTCCTCCTTTTGCTTATGCTGGTGTGAAGTGGCTTCTGTTATTCAAGGCAGAGGGTCCCAATTCACTAATCTGGCTACATGCCATGTGCCAATTTTTCAACTTCTCTCTTGCCAAACCTTAAATTCCATTTTCCCATTTTCCTTCTGTTCATCACCTAGGAAAACGTCAACTCTGGCTAAATTTACCTCCTCTGTACGTACACCTGGGTGCTGAGCCAGTCTGGAGCAGACGCTGTCACTGCCGATCAGTGGCCCCCAGCCCTCCCCTTCCACCCTCTCTTCTGTTCCCAGTAGCAGCTAGGTGGAGCCTTCTCCTTCCTCCTCAAACTTCTGACGACTCACATGGCTCCTCCCTTTCAGCAAACAACCTTGTCCCCTTCTCAACAGAGAAAATAGAAGGCGCCGGAGGACAAGTCCCTTGACATCTCCCCCCACCCTGCCCCCTCTTCAACTGCGCAGGTGGCAAATTTGTGAGAACAGAAGGCGGCTACTGTTTGAACCAGTGTCCCAAGAGGGAGTGCAGAGTATCTCTTAGGGAGAGAACTGCTCTTTACTTTCAGAAAATGTCTTGCCTTTTCAGAGGTAAAAGGCAATTGAGGGAAAAATGAAGGTAACTGCCGTAGCCTGGTAAAGTCACCAGATGGTAGGAGCTGTTGGACACAGGAGCGCAGGCTCGGAGCAGAGTGGGCCCAAGTCTTGTGGCACAGACTGGCGGGAGGAGAAAGATCAGGGCACTGAAAGCTGGGTCGGGGCCTGATTTTTAAAGACTTTTAAGGCTCCCAGGAGGGGCCGACCAGCCCAGGTCTTTGCAACACAGCCAGGCCCTGGGGAATTGGACCCGTCTTCCACACTCCCTTTCCACGCTGTGGGAAAGAGCCCATGAGGACTCCCCTGAGGCTGGGGTAGCTGGGGGACAGGGGCACTGTGCCTCACCCCACTCTGTGACGCAGCAGCCTTAGGGTCCTGGTACTGAGGGGGATTAAAAGTCTGGCCTCACACCTGCGGGGGGCGGAGCAGGACCCTGGAAGGAAGTGCTCCCTCCCTCCCCTCTCCCCAGGCCACTGGGCAGGTAGGCCCTGCCTTTCTTGTGAGACAACAGCAAAGAAAGCAGGGAGGGCGGATTGGCAGGGTTTGGAGCCAGGCGGGGGTTGCAGCAGGGATTGACTAAGAAATGGGATCCAGCACCCCTGCCCGCCCCGGCCTTCCCCAAATCCACCTGAGGAAGGAGAGCTGCAGGCTGGCGCAGACTGCTCTACTGCAGAGGGGGCTAGTCACGTGGCAGGCACTTGGTGGACAACGGTAGGGCCTTCCTTCCCCTGTCTGAGACCCGTGCCCTCTCTGTGCTCTGGAAGCTCAGTCCAACAGGCACCCCCTGGCCTGTCTCGATCCCCCTCCTCTCTATGGGCTCCTCCCAGCCGGTGTCTGGCGCTGGTGCTCCCGTCTGCTCCACTGACTGAGAACCCTTCTCTCGTGGGCATTTTCCTCCCAACTCCAGGGCACTCGGCATCTCCAACTCACTATGCCACAAGCACCTGACATTTGATATGTGCAAAGCTGAGCTCATTGGCTCCCCTGGAACCGTCTCTGCTCCTGCTCTGTGACAACACCTCGGTTCCCTGGACTTCGTCCTTGGCCTCTTAATATCTTCACTCCTCACATCCAACTCAGTGCCACATCCTGGTGGCGGAATCTAGACTCTGCCCCGACTGTCCCATCCCATTTGCCATGTCCCTGAACCTGGGGGATTATCTCTTGCCTGGATGACAGCCAAAGCATCCTAACTGAGGTTCTTGCAAGCCCTTTGGACCCTTTCAGTTTTGCTCTTCACCCAGAATTAAGGTTTCTAAGATGCAAATATCTCCATTTGTCCCTGCCATGCGCTAAGCCCTTCAGTGGCTTCTCTTGCCCTCAGGATAACTAGGCTGAAGCTCTTAGTCATGCACAAGGCCTTCTCATTCTGGCCTCACCCGCTGCCTCCACACCCCCCTGCGGGCGTGTTCACTCCCGGGGCAGAGACCTCTGCACCCAGCCGCCCGCGTGGAGAGGGCGGGCAGCCTGGCCACTGTGTCCACATCACAGCTCCGGGCTTGTCATGCTGGCTGCGTTCTGGCAGGCACTCAGAAGTATTTGGGGAATAAGTGAATGAAATTCTTCTCTAACCAATGTGTGTTTTTTCCTTTTGGATTTTACTTAATAAAAAAAATAGTATTTAGGAAAGCATGACCTGAGAAATTACTGCAGGGGTTTTCTCTGAAGAAAGAAACATGAAACATGGATGCTTAGTATGTTTTACAGAGCACGCAACACACTAACCAGTATACAACCGCGATTGCTTTAGTGATCATGTCGTCGCTGTTTCCTTCCCATGCCAATGTCAAGGCTGTAACACCAAGAGCCATGCCAAGAAGATCTGTCCTCTGCCTTCTCCTCTCACCCTACAGGTGTCCCTGGGTGGTCTTGCGCACCTGGCCGCTCATTCCTCCGTGGGTCCCAGGTCTCCGTTCCCAGCCCAGATGGTTCTGTGAGCTCAGGTTGTCCCCACGGCTCACACGTATCTCCACCCAGATATTTCCCATGCCGGGCCACCCCGCTCAGGCTCCACATCCTAAACCTAGTTCCTTTCCTCACATGACTGTTCGTCCCGTCTGCACAAAGGTCCCCACGGTGGCTCCCTAGGGCTGTCGTACAAAGTGCCACATAGCTGTTGGCTTTGAAGCAATTTATTCTCTCACAGTTCTGGAGGCCAGAAGTCCAAAATCAAGGTGGTGTTAAGGCCACACTACCCTTGAAGGCTCTAGGGGAGGGTCCTTCCTTGCCTCGTCCCAGCTTCTGGCGGTCACCAGCAATCCTTGGTGTTCCTTAGCCTGAAGACACATGGCTCCAGTCTCTGCCTCTCTTGTCACATGGCCTTTATCCCTGTGCATCTATGTTTGTGCCCAAACATCCTCTTCCTACAAGGACACCAATCGTTGGACCTAGGAGCCACTCAGGGTCTGTTTCAGCAGGACCTCATCTTAATGTCGTTATGTCTGTAAAGATCCTATTTCCAAATAAGGTCACAGGTAGTAGGGTTAGGATGTGAACATATCTCTTGGGGACACAATTCTACCCACTCGGGTTCTCATTATCTCCTTGGCTCTTCCCGGCCCTCTCCGTCACGTTGCACATTGGGGTGTCCATCCTCTTTCTTAAATCTCGCTGCTCCGCACCTGGCCCTGATCAAGCTGGGCGACCACAACAGCCTTCTCACATCCCTCTTTGCCCTGTTGGTTTCCCTCCAGTCATCCTTCCGTAGCTGCCTTGGTGACATGGGCACCTGCTCAGGCCACACTGTTGTCTAAACTCCCAAATGGCTCCCATGACCTTTGCACCAAGTCCAAACTCCTTAGCAGAGCAACACAGGACAGGCACTTTTTGATCTGGCATCTGACTTCCTCTGCAGACTGGCTGCTGGCCTGTCCTTACACACACTCGGCCCCCGTCGCAGGAGCCCCCAGTCCCCAGTGCACCCCGCACTCTCAGGGCCCTTGGCCTGCAACTCCCTCTGTCCTTCTCCACCTGGCTACTGTGCCTCGTGCTGGACTCTTCCCTGACCCTCTCACCCCAGGCTGAGTTAGATAGCTTTCATTTGTGTCCCCAGAGACCCCAGTTTTTGCACCTGGAGGAATTTGCAAAGAAAATCGAGCCCCAAGGGCAATGAGGTCAAGAAGGTGGGTGCAGCCAGGTGAGGTTCAGGTGAGGTTCAGGTGACAGCCAGCCTGGCTGTCTCCCAAGCAGCCTCCCCAGGAAGAATCCACCCTCGCAGGCTGAGAATCGCCAGTGCACTGAGAGAGAGCACATATCGGCAGGGACAGACGTCTCATTAAGCCAGCTCTCACACTGACCATTTGTAGCCAGAAAGCAACTTTACTGACTTAGAGTGGGAGCCACAGTGCCAAACTCTAGGGACCTCCAGCCAACACATGCTCTCCCTTCTTCCCTCCTGGAAAGATAAGCCGCTCTCAGAAGGCCGCTTGAGCCTAGACCCAGGGAAGGAGAATCAGTTACAGGGTCCCCATGAGTTTGGTACCAGGTTGGAATGTCCTTCTACATATCACAGATGTGCCTGCTGCTCAGGCTGGACAGGTGAGTCTTGGGCAGGATCCGTCCTCACTGGAAGATGCTGGAAGGTGCCGCACATTTAGTCAGTTCACAGCCTGTGTGGTCACAGGAGAATGTGCTTAGTGTAAACTTTACCAGAGACGGGGGAGAGGCAGGAAGTGGAGTGGAGGAGGGTTTACATGCCACAGCTGTCCACACCGAGTGCCGAGAAGCACTTGTGGAGATGGGGCTGCGATATCGATCTCTTCATCCTCAAGGCTGTGGACAACCCCGGGGCACGGAGCTGTCGGGCTGGCCACATCCAACTGCACCTTGTCCATGCCTGTTGTGGGCTAAATTGTGTCCTCCAAAAAGACACGTCCAAGTCCTAATCCCCAAAACCTGTGAGTGTGACCTTATGTGGACAGAGGGTCTTTGCAGATGTAATCCGTTAAGATGAAGTCACACTGGGCTAGAGTAGGCCCTGATCCCGGGACTGGTGTCTTTATACGAAAAGGGAAATCTGGACACACAGAGAGGAGAAGGCTGTGTGAGGACACAGAGGGAGACACAGCCGGGAGAACACCATGTGACACCCAGGACTGCCAGAAGCTGGCGGGGGGCGGGGGTGTGGAACCTCTCTCAGGGCCCCAGAAGGAACCAACTCTACCGACGCCTTGAGTTTGGACCTCTGGCCTCCCGGACTGCGAGAGGACACATTTCTCTGGTTTTCAGCCACTCAGCCGTGGTACTTTGTTGCTCAGCCCTAGGAAAGAGCAATGGCACACAGACATCATCACTGTCTCCGCGGGTAGGCTTAGGGAAACACTGGCTCACATTAGAGCCTCTCAAAAGCTCGTCGCCTCCCACCCTGGATACGTCCCTGGTTGCTTCTCTCCATGTGGCACCCTGAGTGACACCGTCTGACCCACTCTCTCTCCCGTCCTCTCCAGCTCATTTCCTCTCTTTACCTCTTCTCTTCGGAGGGTCCAAAACCAGTTTGTGTGTCTCTGTCCTGTACAGAGCAGCTTCACCGAGCTCCTGGCTTTGGCCCTGCCCTCGAAGTCACTGAGGAACAAAGGCTCGCTCGTAACTACATTCACAAGGGTTTGCACAGGTTACCGTGCATTGACTTGCCCTTTAGCAGCTATACTGTTAAAAAATGCAAGTTGTTGAATGATTACTGTGTATACGCTATAAAGGAAGTGTGGGTATTACACCCATTTACATATGGGATGACAGGGACTCCGGCAGTTTAAGCAACTTGCCCAAGATGGAGCTGAGGTTTGAACCTAAAACTCTATGACTTCAAAACTTTTCCCTCTAACTACATTACTAGACTTCAGAAGATGTAGCCTTGTAAATATTTGGAGGGCTTGCCAAATTTCCCCTTTTCTTCCTATGATTTTTAGTATTTTATAGAAATTGGTGGCTGTAAGTGAATATGGAACACCTAAAGAAATTCAGAATGGTGATCCACACTTGAGATATTTTTAATCATTTATTTTCTCATTTCATAGTAAAAATAATAATAATTATTTGGTCCAAAACCTGGAGGCCTATGATACTTTGTATAGCAACTCTAGAAAAGTTATAGACAGTTCCCTGAATAATCAGCTTATTGTATATTGTATATCTTAAGGATTTTGCTAAAGGCCTCTCTCTTTTTCCTTCCTGAAATATAAGCACAGGCATATTCACAAATTTTCTTTTAAACCTTTATAATAATAACTTTCTTTCCAATGCAAATTTTGTGTTCCATGAGACTCAGGCATCCCTTGAAATCCTTAGCCGAAGAAAATAATAAATCATTCATTTTTTAAAAGTCTTTTCTGCCAAATAGCATAACCATTTGGCCTTGGCTTGAAATCATGGAATTTTTTAGTTTGATTTATTAAACTAAGTGAAACCTGGGTGAGGAAAATTCCTTTTTTACTCAAGCAGCAAACCAAAAAGGCTCATGTTATTAAAACGCCCTCAGTCTCCTGTCTCCAGAGCTAGTGACAGTGAGTCTTCCGTGTGTCCCTTGCTGTCGTGGACTTTACCCACAGACCCTCCCTGACGCACTCACTGACCCCAGGAGTCCTGAGCTGGGTGGCGTGAGCCCCTTTGCACTCGAGTCCTGCCTGGCGGGATAAATCAACGATCTAGAGGCCTAGGATGGAGTCCAGGTACCATCAACCAAGCAAGACTCTGCATGAACATGTAGAAAACATGCAGCCCTGGGGAGGGTCGGCGCTATAATTTGCAGACCTGGTGCAAAATGAGGATGCAGGGCCTCTTGTTGAAAAATTATGAAGCATTTCAAGACAGTGACAGCAGGTGTTAAACCAAGTGCTGGGCCCAGCCAGCCGCGTGATGGCTCAGGTCGTGTGCTAGCGAAGCCAGCCCTTCCCTGGGGGCTGCCTGTTCTGCTTTCAGACCCCTGGCGCTTTCCTTCTGCTACCTGTCGCGGGGGCCCTCCTTCTCACCTACGTTCATAATCAATCTCCAAGCTCTTCTGAGTCTGTAGCCTAGACCCCTGGAGAATACATTCATCGCTTCCCACTCCGCTGTCTCTCCCCACCAAAAAAAAAAAAAAAAACCCAGGACACGGACCTCCAGACTGGCTCTTTCTGTCCGCTTCCTTCCCTGCACCCTCAGCGCCTGCTTCACTCTCTCTGGCCAGGGCGTGTCTGCCTGGCCTTGTCCCCGCTGCCCCTGGGGGAGGTGCTGCCTCTGAGCCTCTCCCAGCCTGGCCCCCTCAGCCTGCGTCGTCCTTTCTGTCCTCTCCTGTCAACTCACGTGCAGCCTTCAGGTCCTGGCTTAAGCACGATGTCCTCAGGAAGCGTCCGCTGCCTCCCGGACTAGGATAACCCCCCCGGCTGCCCACTCAGTGTGTTTCCTGCGCATGAAGGTGGGGTCTGGCTCTGCCCCCTTCTCAGGGGCCTGCGCAGGAGGAGAACTCTGCTCCTATTAGCTGCCTGGCGGACAGGTTGAGCCAAGGCTCTGTCTCGACTTCAGTACCACAAAGAGAGAATTGCTGTCATTTAGCAATGAGGGAAATGTCAGGCTTGCCGTTGCCGCTACTACATGAAAGGCCCGCAGAACCTTCTGGGCGGCTGGTGGTTCTATGGGATTTCAGTGTGACTCATCTGAATGAGTCCTGCTCACCGGACATATCCGCTGCTTGTATTGTGCTGTTCGTATTAAGTGTGTTTTGAAAAGGTAACTTCTGGGATTAGATGTGAATCTAAAAAATTCCTTCTTCTCTGTTTTCCTAGTCTGTGACAATATGCATGTATTACTTTGAGAATCATGATGAACAAACCCTCCCCAGCAAATTTTACTTTAAAACAAGTACCAGGCAAGAGCAGTTTGCTGTTAGGGTTCATTTTCTTTGCAAATGTATTTCCTCCGGCTGGAAAGGGGAAACGTCTTTCCTCCCCTGCCCCACGCACCAGAGAAGAAAGGGTGTGAAGAGGAAGTGAAGTATGGGGTAAATGTGCTGCCAGTTCATCTTCTTTCATAAAATGTGTATAAAAGCAAGAGGCAAACACAGCCCTCGAGCTAAACCACGAGTGCTGCGGGGCCCCAGGGACGCGTCCGCTGCTGCTGGCATCCTGAGCTATGGGAGGAGCGAGGGCCGTTGCCTTCAGCTCCAAGGCCATGGCTGTGCAAGGCAGTGGCTTCCAACCGCCTGGGTCATCTGTCCTCAATCACTTTTTTCCTTCTTTCATGTCTTCTGGTATATGGGTGAGGAAAGAAAACAAAATTTAAGACAAGTCTATGCAGTAGATAAGTCCCAATTTGTCTGGGACTCAGGAATTACCCGGGCCCGGGACTTTCAGTGTTAAAACTGGGATGGTCCTGGACAAACCAGGCTGAGTTGGTCACTCTACTTACCTGGTGGCCTGGGAGGCAGCAGATGTGGCCTCCCATGGTCCCCCTAAAAGCCCCCAGGATGATGTCACGTTGACACAGCGTCTCCCCGCAGCACCATCAGCCTCATAGCATTGCCATCTTCTGGGGCAGTTCGGAACATCAACTCTGGCCAGAAATTGGAAACCCAAGCCAGACATTTATCTTTAGCACATCGCTCTCTAAAAAAATTTCTAGAATGAAGCCCCTTTAACTTTTGTTTTAAAATGATTTTTGATTAAAGAGAAAAACAGGATTCTGGAATGAACTGAGATTTTCAGCACATGTGAACTGTCACAGTTGTTCCCTTTAACTTGCATTGAATGCAAATTTCAGTTCCTGAAACACCCAAACAAGGCAATAAATATTAAGGGAAGGAGGTTTGATTTATATCTTTTTCCAAAGTGATGACCTAGTAGGAAAATTGCTGATTGGGGGAAACGCACTGAGGGTTCGTGCTGACGCAGAGACAAGCTGCGCGGCTGTCACAGGGCTGTCGCAAAAACAATCAGTGTCGGCACCGCTCTGCACACCCGACCTCCGACGTTTCCAAGTATCCCAGGAAGTAGGTGCCGACATCGTCTTGGGTTTACAAATGAGAGAACTCAGAGCAGTTAAGGAGGAGGTCAGGATCCAGGTACAATTGTCTCCAAAGTTGATGACATTCCCACTATGGCTTTGCTGCATCTTTTTCTTTAAACGGGGGAAAAGCATCTATTTTCTATTTTTCTACAGCTCTCATGCTAGATTACCCGCTCAGAGCAGGGGAGTTAAAAGTGCCTGCGAGCTGGACACCTCCAGCTGAATAAGAAAGATGACAGGGTCAGAGGCCTCTTCGTATTCAAGGAGGGCTCTCTAAGGATACCCTTATTTAGGGAAACGGTCTTTATAGATGACAAAGAACTTTCACATTCATTAGGAACAGGAGGAACAGCAGTTGGCAGTCACAGTGGGAGTAGTAATAATAATAGTAACAATAAAAGTACCTTTTATTTAGTACGTGTCACGTCCCAGGTGCATTTACCTATATTATTTCTAATTTTCCAAACAGCCCAGTGAGGAAACGGAGGCTCTGAGAGGTGGCTGAGCGCGGCTTTATCCCAAAGTTCAAGCTTTTTGTACTTTATCAAATTATCATTTTTAAATTAGTTTCTCTCATTTTATAGTCAAGGAAACAAAAATTCATTGAGGCTAAAGGATTTGCTGATTTCACATGCTTAAAATTGGCAGGGCCAGATCTCACACCCAAGTCCCCGGAGGCCTCTTCGTGGAGACTGGGGGCAGCGCCGGTGAGAAGCTGCCAGGCTTGGGGTCCAGCCAGCCTGGAGTGCGAAGCCCCACGGAAGGATGCGAGTGTAAGATCTGAACTTACACTTGTTCATATCAGGACAGACTGGCCCAGAGGCAAACAAGGAAGGAAAATGTAAGTACTCAGAAGTGTCACACGGAACCAGGACTGACCCTACCGCTGGGCTTCCGAAAGGGCAGGCCTGAAGTCCGAGAAGCCATCAGGGCTTTGCCTCTCCTCTCTGCAGGCCAACTTCCAGGCACCTCGGTGCAAGAGGTGTGCATGTTGGCCACCACTTTGCCTGCGGTCTGGGCAGCACCCGTGTTTTCACAGGATACCAGCCACGGGAACAATTTCTTTGTTCCATTTCTTCCTCCAGGAGAAGGGCCAGTGAGTGGCCAACCCTGGGTAGGGTGGCACCCTGGTCCACACTGCTGTAGACTAGAGGCAGGTGACATACAGAAAACAAGGCCAGGCCACCCCCGTGGAACTGGGAATCCTTGTGAGTTGACAGATGACTTGGTATGTGTCTGTTTTGTGTCCAGGTGTCAGAATTCAAAAGTTAGAATGAAGCATTATATTAACACCCAGACCAAAACCACAATACAGTTAAAAGGTGTCTGAATTAGCGACAAGATACTTAACCATTTATTTATTTATTTTATTAAAGTATTCTGGAAAATAGGTATGTGCTATTAATATAAATACTGTCTTGATCATGGCAACTAGCTGTTTTAAAAACATTTCTAAAAGATTTTTGGTAGGGATAATTTAGATTTGCTCCCAATCCACTGTGCTCATGGGCCCAAAACCTTTTATCGGGGTTTGTGGTGCAAAGGAGTCTGCAGGGACAGGCTCTCCTGGCCAATAGCCTACTTGTTTCCAAAGCGCCCTTGTGAATACACATTATAGTCTTTGTGCAAGAGAGTCGGGGTAGAACATCAGCAGATGGGAAATTTTTGGCCCTTTATGGTGGACGCTGCCCGATCTATGCTGGGTCCTTTCTCTCTGGAAAATTACTAAACTACATTCAAAGGATAAATAAATTTAAAATGAACACCTGAAGCCCCCACGGTTGTAGCTGTGCCTCCATTCATTTCTGCAACGTAGAGGGAGTGGAATCCCCAGCACAAGCACAAGCACCCGCCCGTAAAGATTTCAGATCTAATTCTTCGCAGAGGTGAGCGGGGTCGCTGTCTCTAAAGGTAACGTCCATTGCTGAATCGAGAGCAATCCCCTTCTAGTTAACTCGCGGCTTTCTTCCTGTTGCTTTTCAGATAATCTATATCACGGGTTTACACTCAGCCTTTCTTGCTATTTTAGGTTGACTTGAATTATTTCCATGCTAACTCTCAGAGCCTTGGTATCTGTAATTATACTTTGCAAGAGATGCTGGGTGCTGCCAGCACATTTTCCTGTTGAGTGTTGCAAGGCAGTAGCTATAAAGTTTTGACACATGGTTATTTAATACTATGCAGTCCAGAGAAAGAGACTCAGTCACATTTGGCCTCCACAAGGAAGTGCGAGGGCCGCTCCCCTCCCGCCACATTCCTGCGCGGGTCTGCTTCGCATCGGCCCCTCCGGGGAGCTCCACGCCTGCCGCGTGACGGCCCCACGATGCCCGAGTCCACAAGTGATTCATCGTCAGCACAAAGGGAAAAACAGACTGTGGAGCAAGGTGCCAGATGGCAGCACATCCGGGATTTTTTTTTTTCTGCCTTCTACTGGGCAATCCCGACCTTGTTATCACACATTTGAGGTGGAAATGTGATGTAATTAAACTGATTTACAAAAGTCACAGACAGAAACCAGTGTCATTTTTTTTTAGCCCCAATGTGGTTAAGGTTACTTCCTCTGCGCATTTATAGCAAAAGCCTTGAACGTGATTGAGGGCAGCGGGCCAGCTCTGGCAGGCTGGGAGAGGTCTGTGTGCTGGTTGCTGCTTCTGCACTTTGTATTTTCCCCTTAGTTTTACCAAGGAAAAGTCCGCAGTGGGCTCAGTTAAATGCGAAGCTTGTGTTTTCCTGCGCTGTTGGCCATTCCAATGTGAAAGCCAATGAGCATGTGCGGCGTCATGATTTGGAAATACTTTTGAGAGGGCCCAGGCCTGGGAAATGCCACAGCCGACTATTTTAGATTCAGAATATCATACTTAAAATTAACTTAGTTCAGTGTAGCATCAGACCAGAAATAGCCCTAAACATACATATACAAAGCAAGCCTACTTCTCGTTATATGTACATGGTGCTTTAAAAGGCAACCCGGACATCCCGGCACCTCGGTTTTTAGAAAGGGACCAAGACAAGGTTAATGAGCATTGCTGTTTGCTTTGCTTTCTTCTTCTGCTGTAGAAACACTGCCTGCGAGGTCCTGGCACACTTCACAGATACAGTATTTGGAGAACAAGAAGCAGAGAGGCTGGGTGGCTTGTGTAACACCCTGGAAACGTAATGAGGCTAATTCTAGATCTGCCAGTCATCAATCGGAAGCACTTGGCCGTGTTTCTCAACCTGCAAAGTTTTCCAGGATAAAATTTCACACTACCTCACCTTGCTGTTTTGAGGAATTGCCAATAAGACAGGTTGTCAAGCCCATGGGAAACATAAGCTGTTAATTGGCACAGGTGGGTTGGGCTGCTGGAATCAGGCAGGTGCATAGGGAGGGGGTGACTCACGGAGAAGGAGGGGTTCCACCTGCGAGGGACATTCACCTGGTCTTTCTCCATATGGGAAAGGTGAGTCAGTAGATCCGTGGCTCCCCGCCTGACCTGCTTCTGGGTCAACCATTTGGACCCCTGGGCCACCTGCATCCCCTCGTCAGCTCGTTTCTCGAATCTGATCGGGCTGTCCTCTTCTTAGCTTCATCCTGCTTGTTTTGCGCTACTTGGGAGAGGGAGCAGGCACTCTCCCGCAGGCACCTGTCTCTGCCTTTAGTTATCTAAATCCACGGAGAAGGCCTGGACATCTGTGGGGAAAACTTTCATTCTGGGATGGTGGCAATTTCCTCAGCCCTGCCGCTCTGCTCCCTCCCTGCCCTGTGCCCCAGGAGCGCGCCACCCGGCTTGGCGTCAGAGCGGGCAGAGGCGGAGCGTGCCCGGGCACGTGGCAGCTATACCCACCAGCGCCAGGCCAGCAGCAGCAGCCTTTGGACGTGCCTGCCACCTTCCATCATTTCTCAGATAGTGAAGGAAAATCTCGTGCTCTACATAATCCGTGTGCAGTGTCGGAGGCCAGGGTACGCCACTCCGAAATTGCCTCTGGCATAAGGACTGCTGAGCTGAAGCAGTGAGGAGGCAGAGGCAGGAGAGCTCCCTGCCCTCCCTCAGTTTGCATAAAGCGGACATGACTTTACATAAACAAAAGGTATCCTGCCCCCCTTCTACAGGGAGAATGAAGATTAACAACTGAAGACAATTTTAGACCCTACTGCCTGGAGATGGTTCCAGAGGAATCTACAGGAACAAGCCTTACGAACTGGCCTCTCTTTGCCATTTATTTGCCTTACCCCAATTTGCTACCCCTAGGGACTCCAAGCTATTTTCCTTTGTCTTGTCACTTCTCTAAAAATATACTGTTCTTTGTGGAAGATGCTACATAAGCTGGAGTTCAAAGCCACCTCTCTGAAAATGCCTCGCTCCCTGCCTATCTTGCATGTACATGTGAAATATGCATGACAATAAACCTCTGTTTTCCTCCTGTTAATCTGTTTTTTGTTACCGGGGTCTATTCCAACTAAGAACTTGTGAGAGCTGAGGAAAAACGTTTTCCTCCCCACAGTAATTAGCTGGAAAGAGACCAGAGGGTATTTTTGTTTGTTTTATTTTCCACTGGATTTGGGAGATTTGGTGGTGTTCACAGGATTTCTGCAACCCTCCTTTATAGAACAGACATCCACTTTCCAGAAACGCAGCAAGGCCAATGAAAAGAGGGGATACTTCTGGTTGTAAATCGAATCTGTCAACTGGTAAGTAGCAGTGGGGGTGCTGCCCCCAGAGCTGCTTCTAGACCTTCCCTGTCCTTCCCTGCCCGACAGCGCTCTGAGCATGTGAGAGGTTAACACATGACTTGGTAGAGCCCGTGAGCTCTCACACCTCCTAACTTTGCTCCCTGGGTGAGCCGCACTCCCAGAAGCCTGGCCTGGCCCCTTTCCCACTGTGCTGCTTACCCAGCTTCCCATGCCAGTTCTCACTCTGATGTCCTCAAACCTTTCTAAGCACACTGGTCTGCAGTGGAAATGGACGTTCCAGATCTAAAGCTGTATTTAGCCTCCTGAATATGCTGGCTCTGGGCTCTCCTTCCCCCTCTTGGATCCTGAGGAATGGAAGCAGTCGAAAGAGCTCAGGTATGCAACAACCCTTCCCGCACCTGCTTCTACTGGACCCTGACCCCTGACGATAAGCTGGGAGCAGCTAGTCAGGTATTGTTGGCCCCATTTTACAAATGGAGGAGCCAAGGCTCAGAGCAGCTCAGTGGAAAGCTCCTCCTAAGGTCATATAGCTCACCGTGTGCCAGAACTTGCATCCTTTTTTTTTATTTTTTTGAGACAGAGTCTCTGTTCCCCGGGCTAGAGTGCCGTGGTGTCAGCCTAGCTCACAGCAACCTCAAACTCCTGGGCTCAAGTGATCCTCCTGCCTCAGCCTCCCAAGTGGCTGGGACTATAGGCATGTGCCACCATGCCTGGCTAATTTTTTCTATATATTTTTAGTTGTCCAGCTAATTTCTTTCTATTTTTAGTAGAGACAGGATCTCACTCTTGCTCAGGCTGGTCTTGAACTCCTAAGCTCAAACGATCCACCCGCCTTGGCCTCCCAGAGTGCTAGGATTACAGGCGTGAGCCACTGAGCCTGGCACCCAGAACTTGCTTCTAGGCCAATCTTTCATGTCCCATGTGCTTATGTCTTTTTTCAAAAGCCCTTCCCCCTTTATGCTTAAAACTACTCTTTCTGCTATGTGGGGTACAAGGCTAGAACAACAGGAAAGTGGTGACTCATAACCAGTCTGACTATGTTACTGCACACACAAAGTAAGGTTCTTTGCTGATTTTTCCAAAGCACATATTGCATCTTTATGAGTGCTCTTAAACTCCAAGCATAATGACAGACAGCACATCACAGACTGCTTGATACATGTAGTCATCTGAATGGGAAAACAAGACATGTCTCCAACACCTGAAAAATAAGTGATGTAATGAAACTAACACCACAGAAAGGAACTCATGAAGAACATGTTAGTTGTTCTAATACAATCAACCGATCACTTAGCTCACAATCAAAACTACATATCTGGGGTGTAACTAGTCGTGTGGGCCTGGGACTGCCATTGTTTAGAATTGCCACATGTGGCAATAATAGAAAGCAAACTGTTTAGGTGGTTTTCTTCTTATTTTTTAATTCTCTACAGAAAATGCACCCCAGCTCCCAGGCCTCAGCACACCACCAAGTGTAACAAGTGATTCATACATCAGTGATTCATATTATCCATCAGCTCTTTGCAAAATTATTTTTATAGGTCTTTTTGTTGGCGTTAAATAAATCTCATTTCCTACTGCTTGGTTGCCAGATACTGCCTTTCCCAGCCTGGTGTCCCCGGGTGGCCTGCAGGCCACATCGGTCAGGCCTGAGGCAATGAGAAGTGGCCCGGAAGTATCCTGAAGACCCCTCCCCATTAGGGAGTGGGGCTAGGGGAAGTCTGTGATGCTCCCCACCCCACCCAAGCACAGTGCAGGCGACCAGGCCACCAGGTTGGCCTCTGCCCTGATCCTGGGTTTCTTCCGGGACTGAACCCAGCTCTGAATGTCAGGCCAGGAAGCTGGAACCTACTTCCTCCCAGCCCCTGGATCCTCTGTGTCCTTGCTGGTGGGCCCCGCACCTATGTCTTGGACAGACCACTCTCTAGAGGCATCCTCTGAAGCTAAGAGCTATCCTCCTGTCATTCCTGGCTGTCACCCTGTCTCCTACACCAGCGGCTCCAGCCTCACTGAGACTGGTGCCACTCTGGGTCAGACGCGATTTCCCTGGACTCGGTGATGCGGACCTTGGACACTTCCTGGGGGAGAAATGTGGAGGGTGCCATCTTCTGGCCTGGTTTCAGTGGCGTGGTGGTAAATGTGAATAATTTCTTCTTTCTCTGGAAGAAAAGAGCCCTGAAATGTACGTTTCCCGAAAATTTACCGGTAGGTTCCCTTGAGCCCGCCTGGGTGAGCTCGGGCATGTCAAGTCCTGGTTTGTGTCCCAGCCCCATCTTCCCGCGGTTCCAGCTGTGCGCATCTCACTCCGCCAGCGCCTGCGGGGCCTCCGCGTTCCTGCCAGCCGGGGGACTTCGGATCTCCCGGTTGCTGAACTCCACAGCTAAATTCCGGTCCTTATTCTACTTGGCCCCCAAGAGCCTGTGATGCCCCCTCCTCCCTGAAACTCCCTACGCCACCGTTCTTCCCTGCCATGTTTTCAAACCTCTTCCGCGGGCTCGAGCTCCTCTGCTTGGTGTTTGCCCGGGTCTGCCCATGAGCTCTTTTGGTCTCCGCCCCCCAACTCTGGACGCGAATGCCGTGTTCCCCGCAGCCCCACCTTCGGTTCAGGTCCCCTCTTTTGAACTCCAGTCTCGTCGGTGCGACGTCCTGCCGCACAGCCGCACCTGACCGGCTCTTCCGCCTCCGCCCGTGATACCGCCCATCCATCAACACGCGCCGAGGAGCCGCTGCGTGCTAGGCGCTGCACGCATGCTCACGGCGCAGCCCTTAATCAGCGACAGTGCCGTCCTCATGGAGCTTATCCAGGAGGAATGGTGTCACCATCTGCCCGGTGACCCAAGCCAGAACCCTAGAGTCTTCCTTGCCTCCTGCTGTCTGGTCCTTTTGTCAGTAAACCTGAGCTGTTCTTCTTCTTAGTGACTCTGCAATCGCTTCCTCTGCCGCCACCAGGACTGTCTTTCCACAGGCCCTTGCCGTTCCTCTCCTGGATTGGCAGGAAGCTCCTGCCTGCTCTCCCCTTCCCCAGACTGGCTGCGCTCTAGTTCATTCTCCATACTGCTGGCATAGCGCTGTTTCTGAAATCACATTTGTGATGCTGCCATTTCCCTGCACATTCTCCCACACACCCTCTTAGCCTTCAGAATAACACCTACTCTCCCTGGCATGGTATAAAAGGCCCGTTAGGGGACCTGGCCCTGTCTGCTGCTTAGTCTTCTTGTCACCATTCCTCCTCGGACCCATGCTCCAGCTGTAGGGACATTTCTCAGGCCTCCCCCCTTTGCCGGAACTGTTCTCGGTGCCTGGAATCCCCCAGCCCAGCACAACCCTCCCCGCACGCCCTTCTGTGACTGCCAGCTCGTTCTCATCATCCTTCATAGCTGGGCGCCACGGGAGCTTGCAGGGACAGCTGCATAGGTGGGCGTTGCAAAGTGGGACAGGGGCAGCAGGACATCTGTGGTCCTTGTAGATTTTGATACTTTTCTGGCACACAGTGGTAAAATGAATGGTATCATTAAGGCCATTGGCAGGGCTACTTCTGTCACCTCCTCTTGGAAGTGTTCATTGGTACTTCCAGTTTGTGTTGGGTGACTCTTCTCTGTCATGGCCATGCCATACCTAACTGTGAC
Source organism: Lepilemur ruficaudatus (assembly GCA_963574885.1). Classification (NCBI taxonomy): domain Eukaryota; kingdom Metazoa; phylum Chordata; class Mammalia; order Primates; family Lepilemuridae; genus Lepilemur; species Lepilemur ruficaudatus. Next base: position 22,441 of record CAUYRT010069235.1, on the reverse strand, counting down.
CATCTGTTTATTGGTGTCTGTGCTTCTTTGGAGAGGAATGTGCCTTTTATCTCTGTGTCCCTGGCACCAAGAGCGTGCAGGGACCCTGGTGGGCAGTCAATAAAGGTTTGCTGAAAGAATGACTCATAGAGCGAGGTGGCCAGGGATGGGGCCCCTGAGCTTGAATCCTGGTGCTGCTTCTCCCGTGTGACTTGGGCACATCGCTCCACAAAGCAGCCACTTCCTAGGACGAGTGTGCAGCTTAGGTGAGAAAAGTGGCTGTCCAGCCTCCAGCACGTGGGGGAATAAATGGTAACTATTATAACGACTGAGTGTTTTGGGCACTACAGTTGCTTCTGGACTCCATTCACTTTTCTGGACTCCATTCACCAGTGTATTTGTTAGGACTTTAATCCTCCTGATTTTTAGAGAAGCAGCATAATCCTGATATTTTTAACTGTCAGGTCCTGGGGTGGAGCGTGTAAAAGAGTCATTGCTGTTCCAGAAATTAGGGTGGGCACGTGTGAGATAATGCAACACACGGGCATCACAGCTGAAATCCAAGGGCAAGGCTGGCGAAATGAGCTGGATTATCTGGGTATTCTTGATACATCGGGGCTCACAGCTGCCTTCCTTTGCGTGTTGGCACGATTGCCTTCCTGCCGGAACACTCCGCTTCCCTGATGTCTGCCCGCTCCTGGCGGGACCCAGAGCCTCCCCGGAGCTGGATGATGTTGCCCTCTGGGGACCCGCATCAGCATCTACCACCGATTTTCAACATTTACTTGCGGCTGGAGTATCTGCTGTGTTAGAAGCCACAGGGGCCCCTGTGATTCCAATCCTCAAAGTCAAGGAGCAGGAAATTTTGACAATCTTGGAAGAGCATAAACCAGGACCCCAAATGGGAAGAATTCTGTGCAAACAGGGACAAAGGAGTTCTTGTCCCCAGATATGGCACGCTGGATTGCAGGGAACAAAGACAGGGAATCCTGTTTCCGCAGAGCTTTGCAGTTTGCAGAGTGCTGTGGTGTATGTTTTCTACATCTTTCAACTGCACCAGTGGGGATGGTATTAATGAAATAAAATCAAAATTTTGCTGGGAGACTGACATTTACTGTCACCGGATGTGACTATTGGCAAACGTCCTGTCAGTTAGCTGCTGTTACGTCTCATCTCAAAGGACATACTTGAGAGGAAATCTAGTTTCAGAGGGAAAAGCCCCGTGAGTGTGACTCAGGCGTTACCTGCATCACCTGAGTTCTGCCCCGCCTCGTGGCAGTGTCTGAGCAGATCGGAGCATGAGGGGACAGGTGTGATCCCGGACAGGCCTCCCAGGGGTCATTTTCCATTTCTGCCTTGCAGCCATGATCCCAGAAATTGGGAAAGGGCACTTTCAGTACTAAAAGCCTTTAGCTTCGCTTCTTCCTTCCTAGGAATGGAAAATCCAAATCACTCTGAAGCAGTGCTTTTTTTTCAAGACGCTAAGCAACTTCTTTCAGGCAATTGCTTTTAAATCTCTCACATGCAAGCTTAAATAAGTGACATTGTCACATTATCATCCGAGAGGGATAAATGGAATTGAAGGAAAGGGGTCTTTTCTTCCTTTAATCTTTGAGAAAAAAAGGCAAATTCTAAAATTATGCCAAACAGTCTATCAGTAGTTTTATTGCTCCACACGTTCAAAGAGAAATATCTACAAACTCTGAGCTGGTATTTTTGTATCCTAGATGTGTCCTCTTCCCTGCTAGGAAGGGAGAGCGACAGACACTCAGGAATATGATGCCAAGAGAGCTTGCTAGGGAAGAGAGACGGCTGAGAGAATTTCTCCAGGGTCATTGTGAAATCCTCTATTTTAGGAGAGAAAACATCCTTCCTAGGCACCCCCAGCAGGTTCCCTTCCCATGTTAGGGGTCAGAGCTGGCTCGCATGTCTATTTTATGTCTAAGCCGCTCCCTGGCAAGGGGAAATGCGTTGCTCTGAGTGGTTTGGACGGTTCTTTTGGGGCAGAGTGGGTAGAGTGAGGGATCAAGGCCATTTTGGAGATTGTATCTGGAACCCTCAGGGCCCAAGCAGCTGTGCTCTGGTTTTAGGCAGTTCAGAGGTTTTCTGCTTTTTATTTAGGTCTTTTGTAGCAGAGACAATAGCCTGAAAAACGGCAAAAATATTTTCTGTCTCTTGAAAACATCTCCACTCCTGTTTGAGAACTAAAACCTGCATCTCTGCCTCAGGACTGGGGTTGGGAGGGGCAGGGGAATGTCTTTTGTTCTTTGTGCTACCAGAGATGGCTCAGCCCAACCAGACCCACGGCAGTCCCAGGTGGAGGTCACAGGATTGTCTTCAGCGAGATGGGAAGGAGATGGGCCAATCAGGATCATCAACTGTGGTCAAACAGCAATTGCCTGAAGCTGAGAACCCTCCCTTTAAAAGCTCTGTATTTCTGCTTATGATGAGGACAATGGTATTTTAGACAGGAGTCTCCATCCTCCTCCTTTGCTGGCAAATCAATAAAACTCTTCTTTCCTTCTCCTCAAACTATTTGTCCTTGTTCTTCTGATGCGGCCTCAGGGACAAGTGACAGACTTTCAGTAACACTTTGGTTGATTAAATGAAAGAAAAAAGTGATGCCATTATATCTGTACTCCAAATTTGAGGAGCAGATCCTACCTGTTATACATACCTGTGGACAATTTATGGCCTTGCAGGGAAATCCTCAATTCCAGGAGATCTCCCATCAACCAGCAAGAGAGAAAATGTTGCTTGGGCCCTCTCTGGGGCGTGACTGTCTCAATGACTGTCCAGGGCAGTACAGAGACCCTCTCAGGGCACCTGGACCACTCGTGGGGGTAATAATGATACAGCCAGAATAACTTGGGCAACTTTGATCCCTAGCAGTTTTCTTTTAGAGTCTCCTGATTGGGGGTCAGAAGTACGCTATAGGGTAAAAGGAGTCTTTTGACCTTACTTTCAGAGGGGCGGCCCCTGTATGTAGGACCATCAGCATCTGTTTTCTTCCAGGTGCTCAACTAGGAAACACTGAGCCAAGGTGCCCTGTGAGACCAGCGGGGTCCTCGCAGCGCAGAAACATCAGGCGCAGGGCAGTATTTCCTCCCCCTGAGACTGTCGCTCCTACAGTCATGTTTCCACCTCCTGGAACAGTTTCCTGGAAGTTGTGACCGGATGACAGTCAGACCAGTGGAGACGCGTCACGCTGGGCCAATGCAAGGGAGCCAAGGAAGGGATCTCCAGGGCCGCGGCTCTGGGCCCGTGCAGCGCTGGCGGTCTCAAGTCACAGTCTATCAAGGGACGAGTTGTTAAAACATGTCCCCGCCATGTGCCTGCCGTCCTGCACGGCTGTGTGGCCCCTTTGCTTCCTTCTCGATGCCGTTGGTTGAGCATCCGGCAGCCACCCCACCTTCTCCCTTGCTGGCAGAACCCTGCTTCGTCCTTGTGTCTGTCCTCTCGGTGCTTCCCGTCGCCTGGCCTGGACGCAGAATCTTGTGGCCCTGGGCAATGATGGTGGCCCCTGTGCCTGGCTTAAAAGTGAATATACGACCTATTCTGGCCAGTGAGACATCGGGAGAAACCTGGAAGCTTCTGAAAATGTTTTGTTTTCCTCAGAAAATAGAGAGAGAAGAAGGAGACAGGCTCTTTTTCTCCTCTGGACTTTGTCTTGGCTGTTTCCAGTCTTGGGATGTGGCAACCACCTTGTGGGGAGGAAGGGAGCCAGCTAGGGGCAAAACTGATTGACCCCATCTGGTCGACCCAGAAATGCAAACAACATGGATCCTTGGCCCACTGGCGTTGCTGAATTAATCAGCCCTGAAACTGTTGTCCCTCTAACCTTCCCATGCAAGACTAAATCTCCTTGTATGGACCACAGTGAGTTAAATCTGAAAGCACCCTAAACAGCAGCCGTAATTAAGTGTTGTCTCTATTCACAGACAGCTGCTGAATCCCCTTCTCACATTAGTTCTTCTAGCCCCCACCTCAGCAGGAGTTCTTTTAAGATTTGGGTGGTGCCAATGCTTGAAGCCCACTTTGAAGGGAAAATCTGCATCGCTTCTGAGCAGAAATACAAGTTAGCACAATTGCCACTACTGATGGCAATTTCTCCCATTTCTTTAGCACATACCCTGTACAAAGCCAGTGCTAAACACTTTGCATGCATTATCTGATTTAATTATCAAAATGACTCCATGACACAGGTACTATAATCATTCTGTTTTATAGATGGGGAAACTGAGGCCCACAAAGGTAAGTAATTTTCCCAGGGTATCAAAGCTAGTAAGTCTCAAAGCTAAGGGTCAAACCAGACTCTGACCACACCCCACCACCTATCACCCTGAGCCCTCTCCCCCTCTAATCTCGGGAACAGCAGACACGCATGGGGTGGAGATCTCTTCATCTGATGGTTTCGCAGAATCAATATGTGAGTTCCCCTGGGATGTGAAATCTAATTGGAACTCTAATAGTAAGTGAGTATATAAAATTCACTGTTTGACATGAATTCTCTTGTGAGTTTCATTTAACTTCTCTGTACTTTAGATTCTCTGTGAGATTGTGACAGAGAGACTTTCCACTACCGACTTCCTTAGAATGTAAGAAGATAATTGAGATACTGTACGTGAAAGCATTTGCAGTATTGAGAGGAAAGATACCATGGAAAGCCATGCTATGATTAATGTGATTTTGTTTTTTTTTTTTTGAGACAGACTTGTTCTGTCACCTGGGCTAGAGTGCAGTGGTGTCATCGTAGCTCACTGCACCCTCAAACTCCTGGGCTCAAATGATGCACCTACTTCAGCCTCCTGAGTCGCTGGGACTACAGACACATGCCACTATGATCAACTAATTTTCCTATTTTTTGTAGAAAAAAATAGCACGGGTACTCGCACACTGGTCTTGAACTCTTGGCCTCAAGCGATCCTCCTGCCTCAACCTCCCAGAATGCTAGGATTATAGGCATGAGGGTTAATGTGATTTTAATAACTCCTCCCAATTCTTAGGATGTTGATGGTGCAATGAAATATTACTTTGTTGCAAAGTTTCCATACAACTCCTTAAACTCTCAGGAGAAAAGCCTCTTTGAAAATGAAAATGCAAAGTCAGATGAATTATCAGCTATAGATAAAATATTTTTTGGTGCTCAAAATGTCATATTGGGCAGAAGACAAGTTTGTGGTTAAGTAAGGGGCAGTTGTTCTTATTTTACAGTGGCATTTGTAAAACATAAGTAGAATATAGGCCCTTTTTAAAAGGGAAAATATGTCACAGATAGCTAACGTTGACTTAAGTTATTTTTTATATTACTTAAATATGAACAAATTTTTAAACACAGAGTCCTTACATTGGTAGATCTAATACAATTATAAAACCAAGATAAGTTTATAAATTTTATAAAAAACAAAGTGATAAAACCAATAAAACTCAGATCAATAAAGTTAACTTTATATGATGGATGATGTTTTGTTGAAATGAAATAGGTTGGGTTTGACAGTGTAAAGAACAAAAACCTCATATTTGGCTCTGTGTTTAAGAGTCCTGGTTCTAGACTCGGACTGGCTGGATTCAGACCCCAGCGCTGCCTCTTAGTGGGTGTGTGGCCATGGTCAAGTTAAACTCTGAGACTCGGTTTCCCAACTGGAAAATGATGTAATAATAGTATTCATCTTGAAGAGCTCCAGTAAAGATTAACGACGCTGACATCTATCAATACCCTAGCATGGTGCCTGGTCATAGGGGGCTCAACAGATGTTAGGTATTACTACCAATATTATTTATTTTACATCCTTAATACTAATGAAGAGAATTCAAATTTTCCATAAGCATGCTTTACATGGGATTAAGAATTTCATTACTTTGTTTTTTAGTTCACAATGATCAAATTTTATATTTAACCAAACCGTTATGAGCCATTTTTGATAGCAAGTGTTGAGGATGATAAGGAAGACCCCCATCTATTACATGGTGCATCAGGCACCTGAGACCCCCACCCCTCACAGAAGACCCCCATCAGCATAACACTAACTTATTACGAGGCCCAGCAACTAATCTGTTACCTGGCACATCAGCATAACACTAAACCAATTACCTGGCCTATCAACTACCCTATTACCTGGTGCATCAACATAATACTAATCTATTACCTGGTGGGCATTAGTCACCTGATATCCCACCCCTTGGACCACCCCAACTTAATGAAAGTGGGAAAAATCAGGCAGACAGGGCTCAGAATTTGGTGGCAAGACCCCTCTGAGCCCGGTGGCGAATAAACTTTGATTCTCCCACTCTCTGTGTGCTGCTCGGTTTGTCCTGGGGACCACCCGCTGTAACACTTGCTGTAACAATGAGGTATCACTTAATAATGGTATAAAGCTGCCTTGTCATTTGAAGATTAGTTTGAGGCACTGTTACAATTTGTCTTAAGTGAGTAGTTAATACAGTTGTTGCTGGAATTAATAAAAGAATAACTTCCATGACATATTTACTCCTGTACTTACGGCAAGCTGATTTGAATGAAGGAAGGACAGAAAGCTCAACTGCTCACAAGATTTGATCACTGAATTCTACCCTGTGCTTGTGAAGTCTCAGTTCTTTGACTGTTTTTTAAAAACTGTGAACTACTCCTGGAAGCAGTGATTTGGTCAGGTAAGAGTCAGGTACGGCTAAGAGTCTGCGGACCGTCTTTGTTCAGGGCGACACGTCTTTGTGTGTGGGCAGCGCACACCCGTGCAGTTGGTCCTGTTCCCTCTGGCCTCCCCTGCGCTGGTCTGTGCTGGGGCACTACTGTCCTGTAGGTAGGTCTTTATTCTCTTTCTCAGAGAATGTACTTGCTCAGAAGTCACACTTCAAATACCAGTCTGTCCTAACTTTAATTGCCAAGGAATCTGATTCCCTCCAAAAAGCTCTGCAGAAATGTCAGCCGTCCATCGAGTATCCATCTGTCTTTCTGGTCAGTGCCTTGCCCTGGGCTGGGGGTGCCGGGGTGCCTTGTCCCTCCACTTGGCAGGAAGAATAACTTCCTGAAAACAGACTACTCCGTTGGACAGAAACATAGCCTTTGATACTCAGTATTTAGGGACAATGTGGTCTTCTGCCTGGTGACGGACGCTCAGGAGCATTGCTTGTTAACTATGCCCAGCATCCTGTTGCTGTCGAATGCCACAACTTACCTGTTTCGTAAATTTGCATTTTAATGTTTTTTTCTTAAGAGAAAGAATTTGTGTCCTATTTACCTGCGAGCACAATCTTAGACTACTTCCACTTTTAGGAGAAATGCTCTTCACATGTTTCAAGGCTTCAGAGAAAGGTTACGTAAAAAATTGATAATTAATTGTAAATTAAAAAGTAACTTGTACTACATTGGATTCCTGGGGTTCTACTGGCAGGATGCCATTTGTTAATTTCAATATTCTGTTTGTTTTTACTGATTTCCAGCGTTTTGGATTCTATGTTTGCCTTTTTGTGTTCATATGACGTACATGAGAACCAAAATCCCAGGGCGAGCGGGTTTTGATGAAGAATAACAGAGCATTTATGTCATGTATTACACAACGAGATTGGAAATTCTTCTCTAAATGTATTTGTTTCCATGCCTCCGGACGCACAGGTGGGGAAAGAGAAAGGGCAGTTTGGGATCCAGGTGGCACTTGAAGGAACTGGTGAGGAGGGTCAGCCTCTCTGCCCCCCAGCCCTGCTGTGCACGCATCTGTTCACCCTGCTTCCCCCCTTGTAAATAAATCTTTCATCTTCTTGTCCTTAGGTTCATTAAAAGAAGAAAAACATGACCTTTTTGTGGTTTGCTCTTTCTTGGCTCAGGAAAGTGAAATTTAAGGCTAAAATGACCCCAGGCAGAATGGAAATGCCAAACTTTCCAAGTCAACTTTTCCTGGGTTAAAATCAAACAGGGCCTTGAGGATCAAGTCTTCTTTTCCTGGCTCAACAAATCATAGAAGGAGCAACAACAGTGTCATTTAATATCCGGGAAAGGTTTCTGTGCAGAGGACTTTATTACGTTTGGATATGAAAGAAGAGAGTGAGGAAAAGTTTCTGAAGCAAAATACCAAAACCCAGGCCTGGAGTCTCAGTGTAGCAAGAAATGGCTTCTTTGCCAGTGAGGGCTCCAGCCTTCATTGACACCCGGCTGCAGTCATGATGGTTGCTGCTACAAATTGGGCACCTATTGTATACAAGGCTCTTGAGATATATAAGGTCTAATTCTGAGAATAACCTAGCAAGACAGGTAATTTTACTCCTGGACCCACTAGACTTAAACCGAAGGTCCTCCCTTCTCATCTCATTTCAGTCCATTTCATTTTGCCCCTGGTTTCTCCTTTTAGAAAAGAACAGCTGATCACGCTCATCTCGACAACTTTCTGCATGAACTTGCCTGTTGCCAAGTCTTTCTCAGCCAGGCAGCACAAGCCCACTGCCGTTCATAGCCCTTCGTACCCGACACGGCTTTGGCCCCTGCCTTTTCCTTCCCCCACATCTCCCAACCCATAATAACTTCCTTCCCAACATGCCCTTCCCCCACCCTCTCTTCCTTTGCATCATCCTTAATGTCCTCTCGCTCTCAGATGCTGGCTGGAAGGTCTCTAACAGCTGGCTGGAAGCTGTTAGAAGTCACAGCTCCTGCAAAATGTTTTCTATTCTGCTTTTGCAGTGATGGGCAGCAGCAGAGGTTTCAGGGCTCTCAGTGCTATTATCGCTGGAGGCCAAGAGGTTGGAAATCGGAAATAGTGTTATATCCTCCTGAGACCACCAGCAGAGCCAACCGCGGTGGGAAGCGGGAAGGGAAAAGGGATGTTCACCTTTGCTATGCTGGGCACTTTACCTTTCCTTGGGCGGGAAGTCAACTGGACAGATGGAATGATGGAGCCGGTAGGACCTGACTCGCCAGAGGTTGGAAGGAGGTTCTCTGCCAGAAATGTGATGCTTTTGTATTTCTAGTAAGAGTCTTATTTTGGCTGCAAAGGTTGAGGTATCTGCCTTTCTTCCTGGCTTTCTTCTTCAGCCTAGGCCTAGACCCCCCATCCCTAGGCCTGAGTGCTTGGTGGATTTGTGCAGGGAGAATGCTACTAGAATTTAGCATTTACCAATGAGCCATGGCATACATCAAAAACTGCAGTCTTAATGGTTTTTAATGGAATACAGCTAATTATAGATAATTAAAATGAAGATGAATTTTCTTGTTGCGTGAGATATTTGTCGTGCTGAGTTTTCGTCTAATAACAGCACAATAAAACCAACAGCAGCAGCAGCGATACTGGACTTCGGTATTGTACAATATGTGGCCCGTGATCATTTACATCAGAATTGCCTGGGGTTGATCACTGACAATGCGGATTCCTGGACTCAGATGCAGGCAAGCAGAATGTCTGGGGTGTGAGCTCAGGAATCTGCATGGTTAGCCAGACTCTCAGGTGATTCTTAAGAATACCAATGTTTAAGATTCATTGAATGAGTATCTATTTTGTGCTAGAGACTTTATCTGGTTAGAAAAAAATCTTCACAACAAACTTATAAAGTCGGTATTATTAACTTCAATTTTAATCTGAAGCTTAGAGAAGTTGAATAACATCTCCAAAGTCACCCGGCTAGTAAGTGACAAAGCCAGGACTCAAGGCCCATGGAATGAAGGCTTGTGCCCTTTCTAAATAGTCCCCACAGGTGTCCCCGTCTGCCAGGCCACCAAAGCCGTCTGAGACAGCAGTGAATGGGCACGGGAGAGTCCCCTGGCAGAGGCCCTGACCGTGGGAAAACCGTGGCAGCTGTGAACTCTTCTCGAGTTGCTGATTCATTTCCTGTTGACTGCGGGGCTCACAGCTCCTGGGAGTCTGTGCTCCCCGCTGTACCGGGTGCTTCAGTTGATCCTGGAAACGCATCTTTTTGAAAACTCTGATGACCAGAGGCAAAGTGTGGCAGATGCTGCTGGGAGCCCACCTGACACTCACTTGCTCCTCTCCCAGTGCGGGGGGCTGTGTGCTTCAGGGAGGGGCGGGGACCACTCTAGCGCCTGGCACATGAGTCCTGATCAGCTAAATTTTACCGGGAATTTTATTGTGCTTCCCATTGAGTCAGCGACGCAAGTGACACCCACTTCTTGTCAACGAGATGTGAGAGGAAATCCTTCCTTACCAAGAGCCATCCACGCCGCTCCAGTGAAAGAGCCTGGGCTAACGCATTGCACAACTCTAGGGGTGCACCAGTGCATTGGGTTCCAGGTGGACAGAGCCCCTGGAGCTGGGCACACAGACAGTAAGGTAAAGGGTGCTGCTGGAGTTGGGCAACGTGGCCATGCACGGAGAGAGGGTTTGACCTTCACCCCCGGAACCCTGAGTCACTCGGGATTGCCAAACCCCTGTTTACACGCTGACATCAACTGAATAAAGACTTCTCAATGCAGAACTGTCTGGGCACCAGAGGCTTTCCGGGTAAACTGAGTTGCTCCTTATTTAACACAAGCTAAATTCTAGTGTCTCCCAAAGTTAGAGTTTCACCGAAGTTCTCATGAGAGAATAAACTTCCTGGCGCAGTTCCAGGCCGAGAGGCCTGTGGGGAGGGGCCCAGCCCTGGGCTGATGGAGTTGCCTCTGCTGGAGCTGAGCGCAGAAGCCTCAGACTCGCAGGCCTGGGGGCCCAGCGCTCAGCTCTCTTCCTCTTCTCTCGGCCTTTGACCGTCAACTTCCTCAGGACATCCGTCTCGAAGACCCAGCTTCCTCACCTGGCACTGTCCGATCAGTGTGTCAGGATGGGGACATGTCTGGGGACCGACCTCTGCCCCTCCACTGGAAGGAGGCTCTTCCTTACCTCCCTACAGAAGGGCTACCCTCAACTTCCTGGTGGTGTCATACCTGAAACCAGTTTGTACATTCTCCTTAAAGGTGCTGACTGTGTCCTTTGAACATAATACTATAGGGGAGAAAATACAATTTCTTTTCTTTCCCTCAGGTTCTTAGTTGAGACACTCTCCTGAAAACAACAGTCAGATTAACAAGAGAAAAACCCGTAGGAGTTCATTGGCATGTGCGGTACCCCTCTTGTGGGAGAGGGCTCAGTTCCAAAGTATTTCTCTCTCAAGGCGGTGGCTTAGGGTCCTTGCCTAAATAGTATTTGATGATACTGCTGAGAGAGAGCATTAAAAAAAAAAATAGTATTTTAACAAAGAGCCATAAATCTTACAGTGACAAGAAAGAGAAGAAAGCATCTTCAGGCTTCCTAAAGGCGCGAAAGTGTGGGAAGGTAAATTTACGGGCAGAGTCTGCTGCTAGTCTGCTGCTAGATCCCCCGGGGGCCGGGGGCCGCTGTCTCTGGGCAGACAAGACAGCCTGGTGCAGGGGCTGAGCTGCAGGGGGGAGACGCAGAGAGGGGCAGGGAGACTCTGTCTTTGTAAACTGCTGTCCTATCGGGCAGAGGCAGGCGTAGAGTGTCCCCCTGTTTCTAACCTTCTTCAGCTCAATAATCCCCAGTCTTTTAGAGAGGAATATTTTGGTTTTCTTCAATATAATAGAGCAGATAATTTTAGATGTTTTTGAAAATACACCTTTCTTCTCCAATGAGTGCAATTACATACGCATGCTCGATGCAGAGAATGAGGAAATCATCAAAGAGCACACACTCAGAAATAAATCCCAAACCAAACATAATCCTGACACCTGCAGGTAACCACTGTGAAGATTTTATTTATGTATTTATTTTCCATCTTTGTAGTTTCATATTATTATCTCCTTTAAAACGAGCATTATTTACATTATGATGATCCTCACGATCGCTACTGTTACTCACAGTTATTTTTATCCTCATTCGTGTCTTGGGTAATTATTGTGGTTGTTGTGCAGCGCTGAGTAGTTTCTCTATTCACAAGTGGTGTCCGGCCTGACAAAGCTGAGTGCGAGGGTTATCCTGAAGACAAACGCTCACGGCCAGTCTTAGCTGTTGTTGTACTGCCTGGGGTTCCTTTGAAGGTCGAGCCTTCTGGAATATTTCAAGGCCCCTTTGGAGGCACGGATCATCTCATGCTTGCTGAGGAGACTTGGGGAGGTCGAACCATCTTCTGAGGCTATGGAAAGATTTAGAAGACCCCTTCCCTGTGGTCCTAGCAACTGTGCATGCAGGCCTGCTAGCTGAAGGCTCGGTGAAAATTGGGAATAACTGAAAGTTTTCACGTCAGGTTTCTACAGGCGGTGGGTCACACCTGTAATCCTAGCACTATGGGAGGCTGAGGCGGGTGGATCATTTGAGTTCAGGAGTTCGAGACCAGCCTGAGCAAGGGCGAGACCCCGTCTCTACTAAAAATAGAAAGAAGCTAGCTGGACAACTAAAATATATAGAAAAAATTAGCCTGGCATGGTGGTGCATGCCTGTAGTCCCAGCTACTCAGGAGGCTGAGATAGGAGGATTGCTTGAGCCCAGGAATTTGAGGTTGCTGTGAGCTAGGCTGACGCCACAGCACTCAAGCCCAGGCAACAAAGTGGGACTCTGTCTCAAATAAATAAATAAATAAATAAGTAAATAAAACATCAGGTTTCTAATAAAGCATTTTAAAGAAATTGCCTTTGGAAAAGGTGTGAATACTAGTAGCCAAGAAAAATAGCCTTGACATCTTTCATTTTCAACAGGAAAACTAATCAAGGGCAAAGTTTAAAATGTGTTCCCAGGTTCACTGATTAACAGGCAAAGCAGTCTTTAAAACCTGCTTGAAGCCCAGTACCCTAGCACGTCCAGGGGCACAGACAGATAGCAGAGGCCCTTTCAGAAGGAGCTGTTCTGCCTGCTGTAAACAGCAACGTGACATTTGAAGCAAACCTCAGCAAATCTATCCATGGCTCCAGGACCAGAGCAAGGAATCACAGGCACGATCTAACCTTGAGAGGGAAAAAGATAACATTGCTCTGGGCTGCACGATGATGTCATATTTGTCGTGGAGAACAGAAAACATGAATTTGTATACTGCTGTGCTAAAAAAAACCATTGTTTCCAGGGTAGGTGCAAAAAGTAGGTAGAAATCTGTTTCAGACACATTTAAGGCAACTAAACCGTGGGGTGGTTATTATACAACAGCCATCCCACTATATCACTTATAAGGATATAACATGGTGTTTTCAACCTATAATAATCAAAAAGGTCAGAATCCAGTTTAAAGAGAGTTTTTTCTAGTGCAAAGTTTGAGAATGGCCATTCAGGAAGCACAGATTCCAAAGAATGGAAGTCAGTGTTCCAAAGCATAGAACTGTGGGGTCATTTACATAGATAAGGTTTGGGAAGCTTAACAGAATCTTAGCATCTTTCTATATAAAGCTTAATACATAGTTACAGTAATCTGATTAGTCAAAGCAGTCTTTTTCTTTCCAGAAGAGTTATATATAACATTCCACACTGAAGATGAAAGAGTCATGGAATCTTTTGCACCATATGGTCTGAGATAGGTACATGAAAATAAAGAGGCTGTTAATCTACAACAAAGATCAGTGATTGGAAGGGGAAGAGGTCTGGTCTCTGGTCCCTTCTAGTCATTTACAGGATGAGAACAATGAGGAAGAGAGTTAATATATAATCTAAGAAGCAGAAGTTAAAACTACGTGACTCGGGTCATAGTCACATTTCTTTCAAGGCATAAAGTGTTTGCGAGGTTCCAACAGCTTTTAAATTTTATTCATATTCACAGTGTAGAATTTGCATATAACCTACACAATCCTTCCGTATACTTTAAATCATCTCTAGATTTCCTATAATACCTAATGCTATGTAAATAGTTGCTGTACTGTGTTTTTATTTGTATTATTTTATTGTTGAATTGTTATTTTTATTTCTTCTGAAATTTTTTATTTTGTCATCATCGTGTCCAAAATTAATTTGAATATTTTTGATCTGTGGTTGATTCAAGCCTAGAATGTGAAACCTGTGGCTATAAAGGGTCAACTGTATAAATGTGGTCTTGGCTGAGGTTCCTGACAGAGAGCTCCTAAAACCCTTGGCATTTCTTGCATGATAAGAGTACTTTTGGTATGCTAATGAGATGAATGCTGGCTGAGGGGACCCTGGATAGCTTCAGGCTGGCGGCTGGTTGCCAGAAACACAAGCCATGTGGTTGGTTAGACATGGGAACTTGCAGCCCCACCCCTGGACCTCCAGGGAAGGGAGAGAGACTGAAGATTGACCTAATCAACAATGGCAAATGACTCGATCAATAGGCCTACATAACGGAAACTCCATCATAACTGTCAACCTTAAATAATGAGATTCAGAAAATATGATTAAGTATAAAGTTTATTCAAGCCCAAAGCTTGAGGATGGTCACCAGGGAGCATAGATTCAAGTTGCCCTGAATATACACGCCAATTAGCAGCAGTTACAAGTGGGTTTTTAAGGAAAACGAAGAGGCAGCTCCTAAGTTGTCTACCAAGAATTCACATTAATATAATATAAGCTATTGATTGGATATACATTATTCTTTGCATTACAAATTCCAGGAACATGAAGATAATGGGTGAGGCAGTTAGTCAGAAACAAAATGCCTTTGGCCAGCTTGACTGCTCGAGACCAGCCTGGGCGGCATAGGGAGATGCTGTCTCTACACAAAACAAAATAATTAGCCTTAGTATATGTCCTTCCTCACTTTTACCAGATTATTTCCTAAGGGTAAGCAGAAGCCAGCCCTGAAGAAACAAAGAATGGAAGATTTGTTCCATCTCTGACTTCAGCCAATTACCTGACGCTGTGTCTGAACTCCCTCGCTCTGTACACCTGTGACCGGCCAGGCTCGCCGTGCCGGCCATCCTGACGGAGTTCTCTCCACACGCGGGTGCCGGCTGGTCTACGGAGGCTACACACAGGACACCTCTTGTCCTTTGCTTTACCTTTTGATACGGAGGGCCCAACTGTAACACATTTAAATGTTAAGTGTCCACCCCAAAGTGAACGTGGGACATATGTGACATGCATGTTTGCTTAGTATGCATGCGTGGGCCCCCTTCATGAATATTCATAGCTCCTCCTATGACCGGCTAAGTGTGTACAAAGGGCTAACTGGTTCAGCATAAATTCCTGTCTCACTTCCTCCTTTGAGGTGATCGCTTTCAGTCTCAGCCAAAGGCTAGACTTCCCAGCCTGCAGGTTGCAACCCTTTTAGGAAACAAAACTCTCCTTTCCAAATTTATAGATTCTGTGATTTTTGAGTTGGCGTCAGTAAAGCACTTTCCTGAGTCCTGTGAGCTATTTCAGCAAATTATTGAAACTGCAGAGCAGGCTGTGGGAACTCCCCGACTTTATAGCTGGTTGGTCAGAAGTACCGTGGCCTGGGCTTCAGTCTGGTGTCTGAGGTGGGAGTGGTCTCAGGGGACCGAGCCCTTAACCTGCGTGGTCTGCGCTTACTCCAGGCAGTTAGTATCAGCACTGAATACTGGGACAACCAGTTGGCGTCTGAGAGATTGGGGATTGGTGGGTGTGAGGAAAAAACCCACACGGTTGGCCTCAGAGGTATCACGAATAACAGAGGTATCGCGAAGATATCCGAGGGGGGAAGCCGGCAATCTGGGTGGGTACTGCACCCTCAATGTAGTTTGAAGCTTCCCGAGGCCGAAGTGTCCTTACTACTCAGTCGTATGCTAGCTAAATCTTCTTTCTCCCTGGATCTTGAGTCCTTGGGCTCCATTTTTGAAGGGTATTCAGACTCACTGTATAAAATATTCATCCAAACCCAAGCAAGAAAAGCCCGCCAGGCTCTCGGCGGCCTCTGCGAGGTTTGTTTCTTGGTGCCTGGAGAAACCTCCAAGGGCCGAGCCTGAGCGAGACAGATCGGCAAAGGGGAAACCCAGAGTCTGAGAAATGAAATGACAGAAACTGAGTTTGCTGCAGAACAGACCTGAAGTTATTAGTTCACGGTGAGGGCTTCGCTCTCTCAGGCTCAGGGATTTTTTTCTTCTTAATGTGCTTCTGAACCACTCTTTCAAGAGAATGTGGTTTCATAAGATTAAGGAAACTTTGAATATTACAAAAAGAATTTTTCATCACTTATGCCCTGTCTACTTTAAAGAGGGTTTTGAGGTGGCTTAAAATACGAAAGCGTACATAAAGTAGGACAGTGAAACAGAGATAAGAAGGCGTGCACAGGGGCCCAGGGTCAGAGGGATAAATTTAGTCTCATTCCAGAAGTTACTAATTCAGGACACAAAGGTGGTTTGACAGATTATGCAGTTCACGTTGCCTGATTAAAGAAAACCTGCGAGAGAGATGAATATTTTCAGGTACCAAATTTTATGAGGATTTCTTTTTTTTTGGTGTAATTCTTTATATGAAGGGCCCTGAACAATGTCCCTGTAGTAATTTTGTAAAAGATACAAAAACTTGAAAAAAACAGACTAAGAATCCTTGAGGCGAGCATTACCTGTGGGATGACCTGAGTCTTGTGCTTTCCCTGAGCTTCGAGTCATTCACCCCTGCCTGTCCCACAGGGTGACAAAAAGCAAAGAGAAGCCCTTTGCTAAAATTGCTACAGACTAGAGCAAAATGGCCGCAGAGCGCGGCGGGTGACGGTCATCGCTGGAGTTCAGGGGACGTGGAGAGAAACGAGAATGTGCAACAAAGGTAATTGTAGAGGGGCAACATCTGCTTACTACTGGGACACAGACTTAAGATTCTTGTGACCGCAGACTCAGACACAGACCTCACGTCCAGAGTACTTACACCAGTGTTACGAAAGGAATCGCGGCTAGAGAGCTTACTGTCAGATGAAGATAACAGCAGAAGTGATTTGTGCCTTCGCTATGCCAGCCCTCCCCCACCAAAAGAAGGTAATCGTTGGAGAAACAGATTTGACCTTTGGATAACAGAGAGTAGAAGAAAAAATTACCTTTGCAGCTTAGGATTTAGGAAGAAAACATCAAAACACTTTATCTCTTGAGCTGAGAGCATCTGGGTCAGATTGGATGGGTTTAAGGGACTTTCACCAGCGCCCAGTTCCCCTGGCAGGTGACTCTTTGGAACTGGGTGCTCAGCAGGAACCGGCTTCATGGGAATGCTGTGGACCTCAACCCCCGGAGCCAAAGGAGTGACGAGGGAGGGCCGGTCTACCCTGAGAACGTGGAAAGGCTCCACTCCTGCTCAATCCCAACAGCTCTCCTCTTGTTACCTCCAGAAAATGGACATTAATGAACGGACCCAGCTACAGCCCTCTGGTTGACCATGAACCAGATGCCACAGACATTGCTGTCCAGTCGATAAAGTGCAGCCCGGCGAGTGCCGAGCCGATGGGGACGGCCGCTGGAGTGCGGAGCAGGGGTCCTCAAAGATACTGGACATTCAATCTGCTTTGTGTTTATTTCCCCCTCTTTCCAAAAAGAAGCAATAATGGAAGTATGGCATCAATCACTTACTGGTAAAACGAGACAAATTTCTAAAATGGGCTGCTGTATGCAACCAATTTCACATTGAGAGCCGCGCCTTTTAAATGCTGAAAAGCTATAAATCATAAGCCTAATGGATTTTGTCCTGTCTATTCAATATCTTCCAGGGCATTGAATTTAGAATGTAATGCATTAGGGAGAAAAAAAAAAAAAAAAAAAAACCTCTGCAGAAAACCACACGAGCATGAACATTTTCAGAGTAAACCTCCCCGTGCTAAAAGCTTTCCCCACTCCCCGTGACAAGGCCTTGCCCACTTCTCTCTTGCTGTTCCCCCCATCACAGATGCAGGGCTCGCCTCCTAGTGCGGCAGAAAGAACACGGGCTGCCCTGACGATGCGGGACCTCGGGCAAGGAACATCAGGCTTGGAGCCACAGTGTTGTCACCCATCCAGTGGACCCCGTGATTCTGAGTGAGGAAAGGTCCCACAGGACTTAAGACGGCCCTGGTCTTACAGTAGTTGCGTTATCCATGGCGGCCACCGTGATGGTTATTTTACATTGTGATCCCTGCTCTCTTACCCACTGCTCCCTGCTGTCGGGATTAGAGGAGAGTCTGTCACAGCTTCCTTATCCTTACTTTGTCTTCCCTCCTTTCTGCCATGACCAGGACAAAGACCAGGAAGGAATGTCTCTGCTTGATTAAATAGCAAAGCACACAATGGCCTATGTCATTATACGAGATGCTCCTGGTGGGCGAGGGGTCCACCCAGCTCTGGTTTCAGTTAAGCTTCTGAGTGGGGAGAGGCTCCCAGCACCCTGGGATCTTTATTTTTGGGACTAGCTGGCTGCTTCCCTGGCTGGGTGGGGCTATTTTCCAGGCTGTTCAGAGACCGGCTTCTCCCCGCCGGGCCTGGGTCAGGGCGGCCTGGGCTCCAGGAACTGCCAATTTGGTCACGAGGGCTGCTCCGGCTCTCTGTTGGGGAAACTCAGCCCTGGAAAACAAAGCTATGTTGCAAGATTTCTTCATTCCTTGGTTTGGACACCACCAAGTTACTCATAAATTTAATGTAATTGGAGCTTTTCTTACAGATGAATCACATGGCAAGTACGCAAAAGAACTGGCCAAACTCAGCCGGACTCTTAGTTTTTAGACTTTATCTTGATTTTTCGTCTCTGTTTATATGTCTTTTATCCCAAATCGGTATCAAAGAGAATAATAAAAACAGATACAGATAAAACTGACATTGTTT
This sequence comes from Lepilemur ruficaudatus, assembly GCA_963574885.1. Taxonomy (NCBI): domain Eukaryota; kingdom Metazoa; phylum Chordata; class Mammalia; order Primates; family Lepilemuridae; genus Lepilemur; species Lepilemur ruficaudatus. The sequence continues at coordinate 3,870 of CAUYRT010069235.1, read as the reverse complement.
TTATGCTGGTTGTACCCTGGGGCTTAGAAAGAAGCTTAATTCAGAAGAGCACTCTGGACGCTGCCTTCGGTCACTAGGAGGGCTAGAGGAGGGAGGACATTTATCCGTTGCCTCAGTTCCTTCAGCCCGGGCACAGGTGTGTCCCCCTGGAGCCCTCTGTCCGGCTGGCAGAGGAGCACCTGCTTTCTTTGCCTCAGAATATGCGTGGTGGGCCCCTGAGGCCTCGACTGTGGGTTAGACTAGACGTCAGGTTTGTGGCATTTGTGTCTTTCCCCTCCTTTGCTCGCAGCACAGTCATGAATGGCACATAGTTCTCTTTCTGGTGCAGCCTGAGACGCGGCTCAGCCCAGGCCTCTGCATCATCACCGGCATCTGCGGTGTAGACGCTAGTGGTGCATTTGACTTGTCTGGAGGGTCAGACTATCACGTGGGCCTGAATTTGTGGGATGTCGTCAGCTACCATGGAGCAGAGAATGAATGACCTCTTCTCCCCTAAAACACAAACCTTCAGCTGCCTCTCACACAGTGGTTGACCCAGAAAACTGTTCTAGAGAGAGGAGTTGCCGAGACTGTTTTCTGAAGTCGCACGCTCCCAGTTAGTCAGGCCGCTGTGACTCCAAGGACAATGCAGGTCAGTGAGGTGCTGCGTTTCTGAGCAAAGCAGAACTCACTCAGGTGGGAAGCAGGCATCTGCTGTCATTTGAGAGGATGGCTGTTTAGAGGCCCCTCTGGGGGATGCCTGTGTCTTCCGGCGCCTTTGCCAGATTGGGGACGCTCTAGCGGGGCTGCTGGCAGGCAGAGCTTCTCTTCCAGGGCGGAGCATCCGTAAGCAATTCAGGTAAAGGGAGCAGCCAGTGGCTGGGCTAGAGCATGAGAGACGGGGAGAGGGTGGCTCCCCTGCCCTCCTGGCAGAGCAGGTGTTCTGTGAGCCACAGCAGCAGCGGTGATGACAACAGCCTTAGTCTGAGAGCCGGCCAGACCTCTCCCCAACCCTGACAGCACAGTCCCTCCACGGGTGCAAACAGCCCGGACCTGACGTCCTGCTCTGGGGCGCAGACTCCCCTGTACGAGGGGTCTGTTGTGGCCACACAAGCTCCCGCTCAGTGCTCCAGTGATTTAAGAAGATGTCCCCGATTGCGTCATGGGCACCATCAGCGGCCTGCCCAACACCCATGCCCCTTCCCCCTTCCTAACAGAGTCGGTCTCAGGAGGGTGCCAGGAAGCCCAACCAGTCGTGCTGACCCCACGCCGCCCCTCAGCAATGGGCCTGTCAATCCAGGCCAAGACAATCATGGGGCACAGTCCAGTTAGCTGTCCTTCTTGGGGGAATGTCCTGGGGAGAGAGATGCTGAGCAGGGTCCCCACCACACCCATACTCGCCTCACCTTTCCTCCCCCATCATGAGCAGAAGATGGCCACCAGGCAACCTGTTTCTGGTCGCCGCATTGTGGTCAGCGCCTGCCCTAGCTGACAACCCGGCCTTAAGGTCTCAGAGGTTCCCTTGGTACTTTTAAATCTGTAGGAGTTAAGGCACCACGCGAGGAGCCCAGCAGAGGTCAGGCAGGAAAGCGCAGGAGAAACGCCCCACCCCGGGTGCTGTCCTGCCCGGCTGCCCCGGTCACTGCTGCTTTTCCCGTGAAGGAACCAACAAAGGGGAGTCAGGACGCTGGAGCCCCCCTCATGGAGGGAAACAGCGACTGCAGAAGGAAAAAGCGTCGTCAGGCCAACGTGCCTGCCTTGCTGGCCTGTTCTGCGTCTGGACCAGGAATTTGAAGACGATTCTATGCTGGGGAGAACCCCACCATCACGCGCTGGGAGGCCCATGTCCCTGGGAGTGCTCAGCTCTCATCCTCCTCTGCAGCCTGAAATTCTAGAGCATTCCAGGGCCTGGGCTCTCATTCTCTTCACACCCGGGAGCACATCTCCAGAAGAGCTATAAGTAAGATCACTATGACAGAGATCACAATAACTGCTCCAGAGCCACATATTAGCCATGTGCTCTGCGTGGACCATCTCTATTCCTGTGATGCTGTAGAAAATGTGTATTGTGCCCAATTTACAGACAAGGAAAACTGAGCCCTATAGACACGCAGGCACTCAGCCAGGTGCACACAGCAAGGGGTAGAGCTCAATCACTTCTCAGCCTTTTGGCTAAGATCAAGTGTGGTGTCTGTTCTTATCAGTTTGATATCTGGTATGTCCCCTGTCTGAGGGCAACATATTAAATGGGGTTTTGGAGCAGGCAGCTGGAATAGGAGCTTGCTCTGTCCACTGCACACAGCTGGTTGGTATTGCAGTACTCAGGAACGGGGCACCCTCCAGTAGGATAAGTTAAAAAAAATAGAGCTTAGAGTCCATGAGAGGTTGGTCGGTCTGTCAGTGGCACACCATCCACTGGGCAACACGTCCTCCCAGGTGCCCGTGCCACCCTTGCCTGCCCACCAAGCTCCAGGTGCTGCTCTTCCCTGGAGTCTGGCTGGGGAGACGGGAAGGTGGAGAAGCTGGAGCTGACCTGCCAGCTGCTCCCAGCTGCTCTCGGGTCAGGGGTGGGAGCAGTGCTGCAAACCGCACACGGGACCCCGTCCCCACGGTACCCAGAGGCCTCAGTGCCCTGTCATAGTGGATGCAACAGAAGCCCAGACATGGAAATGGCCAGTTTCAAGCCAAGTCAGGGCAGTGATGGGACCTCTGCTCAGAGCTTCTGGCCAAGTCAGGGCAGTGATGGGACCTCTGCTCAGAGCTTCTGCTCCTGCCCTGGGGACAGCGCTGCTCTCAGACCAGTCTGGCCAGATCAGGACCTGCTTCCCAGGGGACACTGCCTCCCCCCAACACCCTGCAGGTCCCGGGAAAAAGCGTGTTAAATGAGGCCCCAAGGGTGGAGCCTCAATCCATTAGGACTACAGTGGTGTCCTTACAAGAAGAAGAAGAGGCCCTGGAGCTCACTCGCCGTCTGTGACACGGGACAGGCCGTGTGACGGCAGAGCAGGAGGGCGGCTGTCTACAAGCCAGGAGGGGCCTTGCAGAAACCACTCCTGGTGGCACCTTGATCTTAGACTTCCAGCCTCCAGGTCCACGAAAAAGTAAATGCTGGTGCAAGCCACCTCACCTGTGGGGTTTGATTACGGCAGTCTGAGCAGACAGACACAGTTTTCGTCGGAAGTCCCCACGGCCCGGCCCCGCACAACACGGGGTCAGCACAGGCTGTCGGGTCAGGGGATCCGAGGTCTCACCTTGCCTTCCCACCTGGCAGGGACCTTGGCTGTGCTGTCCTTCTAGGAGCTGTTACATAAGACTGGTGTGAGAATTAACTGAAGCTTAACTGAAGCAATGCATGGAAAATGCTGGTAACGGTGTGTGGAGCACGTGATATCGCTATCATCCTGTTTCTGGAGTAGCTGGCAGGGTGTATTTCTTATGGGTCAAGGACACTTGGGTTCAACTGCTCTGGGTTTTCCAGCTGTGGCACAGTGGTTCCAAAGCATACGTCCTGACTCTGCTGTTGGGGTGAGTCCATGGGAGGTCATGGCCTATTTTCAGTATATCCCAAAGTCTGTGGGATGTCACCCACTAGCCTGCAACAATACCACACAAGCTAACCAACATGTCATGTTCCTTTGCTCTCGGCTAGAATTACACAAAGTCCCATGGAGGCACCGCTCGTCTCTACATGGGCAGAAGCTGACATCGCTGGGTATATATGTCCTTGATTTATAAGAAAATGAGGCCGGGCGCGGTGGCTCACGCCTGTAATCCTAGCACTCTGGGAGGCCGAGGCGGGCGGATTGCTCAAGGTCAGGAGTTCGAAACCAGCCTGAGCAAGAGCGAGACCCCGTCTCTACTATAAATAGAGAGAGATTGATTGGCCAACTA
>CAUYRT010069234.1:0-22309 GCA_963574885.1 Lepilemur ruficaudatus | reverse complement strand
GGAGTTGCTGGGACTGGATTAGAAACCACAATCTGAAAGGCTGCTGCTATCTTCTTTCAGCTTCTAGCAGGGAAGAGGACTGGAAGGGAATGTGACAGTCTGTCGACCAGGTTACAGCTCCACCTAGGGGTGCAGTCAGTTCCTTCTGCAAGAAGCACCAGGCCCCAGTCACAGGACAGGGTGGGTGGTGCTGACTCCCCAGGACCCAGGTGAAGAGGCAATCTCCCTTGCAACTCCTCCCTGTCAAGCTGGTTCTACTCTCCTGGCTCAGAAGGAAAACAGCTGGGTAGGGAGGGCAAGGACCCAAGACCAGCCTGGTACATCAGCTGTGACTGGCTGTCACAATGTTTCCCTATCCTTCCCTTCAAACGCTGAACAGGCGCTGATTAAGGACATTTTAAAAAGGATATTTTTGAGTATTGCTGAACTATGGTAAAATAGTAATGTTATAGATTGCTGCTCAAAATGTAAACTGTGTACCAATTCAGGAAGCAATTTGGCAATATAACAAAGACCTTAAAATATGTCTCAGAAATGCCAAATATATGCCTAGAGGTAATAATTATACTTTTAAAAACATATTCTAAATTTATAAAGATAATTGCAAAGGTTTAGCTATGAAGATATTTACTCTAATATTATTTGTAACTCTGGGTGGAATTATGGATATTTGTTTACCTTTTAAATAAAGCTATCATTTTTGAACTTAGAAAAACATTTATAAGTCATGTGCTATGTAACAATGTTTTAATTAACAATGGACCACATATACAATGGTGGCCCATAAGATTATAATACCATATTTTTACTGTACTTTTTCTGTTTAGATATGTTCAGATACACAAATACTTATCATTATGTTATAACTGCCTAGAGTATTCAGTCAGTAACACGCTGTACAGGTTTGCAGTATAGGAGGACTAGGCCATACCATATAGCATAGGTGTATAGTGGTCTGTCCCATTTAGGTTTGTGTAAGTACACTCTACGATGTTTGCACAATGACCAAATCACCTGACACATCCTCAGAAAGTATCCCCACTATTAAGGGACACATGACTGTACATTCAATTTTAAAATAGTTATAATAAAAGTTAAAAATCAAAGTCCTTGAATGTACTTGATATCAATTAAATGAACGCCTGATTTATTTAAGCTGCTAGAACACTGTTATTTGACCTTCAGGGATATCTAATATATATTGGAAATAATTGTATTACTTAGAAAATCTCCAGTCAAGAATTTACAATGAAAATTTTTCTCAGCTGATTCCTGCCATTAGACTTACTTCTCTATCACACATCTTATGTTCTGCTAGAGTAAACATTCTAAAATCCAAATCCGTTGACATTAGTTTCCTATAGTTCTTCTTTACTCTTCAAAATAAAGTTTCATATACCTAGCATTAGAAATAAAATTTTACAGGAATTGGTTTCCAATTTCTATCATTCTCTATAAGAATATTTGACCCCATTGTGGAACCATTATGTTTTTGCATCTTCTTTGCCTTTGCTCAAACAGTTCAGTCTAGAACAACTTTCCCTGCCTTCCCTGCCTGGTTTACTCCTATGACGCCCAGTTTAATTGTTAATTTCTCCTTTTCATACCCACTCCTGATTGTGAGAACTATTCCTCTTTTTTGTTTTCACATAATCCTGGACACACATTAACACAGCAATTACTAACAACCACATTACTTAGTATTCTCAAATACACTAAACACTCTTACAGGAATGGACTTACCCATGATTTTTATTTCTGTGGCCCTGGTCATACTGCCTTATATTCTATAACTACTTATTAAAAGGAAAAAAGGAACAGAGGCAGAGATAGCAAAAGTTTCAAATGAAATTGGACAAAATGAAGAAAAACCTTTAAAAGATGCTCCTTAGACTGTACTTTAAAATTATTTTATTCCTATGTAATGATAAAATTGTGAATTTTACCCTATCAACTTGCTTTAAGTTACTTCAGAAAAAAGATACAAAGCTATTCCAGATAGAATATTGCAAAATTACAATTAAGTCAATGGGAAAATAAAATTCAATATAGCACAAATTTGGTCTCAAAAACTCTTAGCGTTGCCATTTACTAGCTGTGTGACTATAGGTAAGTAAATCTCAATAATCATCAGTTTCTTTGTCTTTAAAATGAGAATAAAACAACCAACTGTCAGAATTACATTTAAATATCCTGACATATAGAAATTACATTTATGTATTCTAGAAACCATAATTACCCACTTTGGAATTTACACCCTTTTAAACAAACATATAACCCAAACTTTTTGCACTAACCAGCCCAATCCCAGGATTAGGCATTCAATGCATGTTTGTTGAATAAACCTAAAGATAAAGAAGAAAGTAGAGATAAAAACAAAAAGCTAATATTTACTGAGCAATTATGTATCAGTCATTGTGAGAATAGACAACTAGGCACTATGAGGGAACATAGGCTAGTAAAATGGGACTACTTAGTCTCTAATCTATCTTCTTCACAAACCATTGTACAGAAAGCCTCATTAGTATTCAAAGGAACTCTAAGATAAGATGCAATTTCTTGCACAGAAATTAAGAAGTAGAATTGTTTAAAAGGAGTGGAATGGGGAACAGAGGAATTCTGGTACATTCATTTCTAAAAGAGATTCAATAAAAAGATATATATAACCCTATTAAATAACTGAGATAAAGACTTATTCATTAAGATAAAAATTTATAAAAATGTCTTACCTGTTGCATATGTCTGCTTGTTCGTTTCTGAGGCTGATAGATGAGCCATGTATATAAGATTGGGTCAATATTAACTGCTAGTCCTTGTACACTACAAAGAAATACAGCACCTAAAACATAAGATTTTGAAATTTTATAATTCCTCATAAAAACAATAAGCTTCATATCACTTTATACTGAGTGGGATAGCTATAATAAAAAAGACAAACAATAACAAGTGTTGGAAAGGATGTGGAGGAATTCAAACCCTCAAACATTGCTGTTAGGAATGTAAAATGTACAGGAATGTAAAACGGTGCAATCACTTTAGAAAATTGTATGACATTTCCTCAAAAAATAAAACATATAGTTACAATGTGACCTAGTAATTTCATTCCTAGGTAAAAAGCCAAGAGAATAGAAAGTATATGCTCACAAAAAAATCTTTGTGCTTAAATTTTCATATCAGAGTAACTCCTAGTAGCCAAAAAGTAAAAAGAATACAAATGTCCAAGAATTAATGAATGAATGAACAAAATGTGGCATATCCATACAATGGAAAATTATCCATCCATGAAAATGAATAAAGTGCTAATATATGCTACAACATGGATGAACCCTGAAAACACCATAATGTTCACTTAATAAGCAAAATCAGCCAGTCACAAAAAAATCACATAGTATATGACTGCACTTATGTGAAATGGCCAGAACAGTCAAAAGCATAGAGACAAAAAGTAGATTAGTGGTTACAAGGGCCTTGGCAGGGCAGGGTGAGTAGAAAAAACTGCTAATAGATACGTGGTTTCTTTTGAGAGTAATGAAAATGTTCTGGAATTAGAAAATGGTGATGGCTACATAACCTTGTGAAGATACTAAAAATCACTAAATTATACAATTTAAAAGAATTTTATAAAGTGAGTCATATCTCATTAAGAGTGTATTCATCTTTTCAAAATAATAAGCTTAACTTTGTAGGCAAAGAGTGATTTCTATATTGGTCATGAGAATGGAATATTACCTCGCCTTTTTATTTATATTATAAAACTAATTCATGATTTGAAAAGAAGCATTATCATAACCATTCAATAAATGATTGTAAATTACAACTTTTAATATTCAAAAGGAGAGACAGAGAGACAGAGAGAGACAGAGAGATGCCTACATGAAATGCAGGCTAACATTATGACATAAAACACCATACTGAAGTGTAACAAGTTGCAATTCCACCCTACTAGCTAATATATTTTTATCCTTGAGAAAAGTAGCTCACATGGAACTTAACCTAAAGCAGAATATCCCACTTTTAATTTATGTGCAGGTTGTATGTATCTGTAGTTCCACCAGAATGTATGGAACATAAGAGAAAGAGTATTTGTCAGTTTTGTTATAAACTGTACCCCCAGCATCTAGAAAAGTACCTGCTACATGGTAGGGGCTGAGAAAATGTTAAAATAAATGATAAATGGGTTCTCGGATTAGGGTTAACCCAAATAAATGGGTTCTGATTTGTTCTATTATGTTACAGATTATTTAAACTTGGATAATTAGTATTATTACCGAATCCTATGAAAAATGATCCACACAGAGATGGAGATAAAAGGATGGAAGAGACGAAGCAAGAGGAAAAGAGATTACTCCTTTTTCCAAAGCTTTGCACAGAATTTTCAAATAAGCAAAATCTGCCACATGTATTTCTGTTTCACTTTGCAGTAATATTTCTCCCAGAGGCCCAGATTAAGTATAGTTCCATAGGCAGCATGCTAAGGCAAGATAAGCAATGCCCCTTCCCACGGACAAAAACATGTGCTGCTGAGCAATGATTTACTCAAGTATATGACATATCGGAAAGAAAGATAGGGAGAAACTAAATACAATCCTATTGTAAAGTGGGATTTTTAATGGAAGTCAAATGGAGATCCAATTTAATATATTTAATATATTTTTTACATTCATAGATTGCAAATTTCTCATAAGGACATAAATTTTTCTATTTCTCAAATATCACTTGTATACAGAATAAAAGCATAAAAATGCTACATTACGTTGTAAGAAAAATAAATAGGACTTTCCCAAAATGATATCCAATTTTCAAACAATTTAGCACCTCTATTACAGTAGAGACTACCATTTCCACAAACTAACAAAAATAAAATACTACAGTATATGCAGCAACATTTAATTTATATTGTATTCTTATTTTAAAACAACTTATTCTCTCCAAAATGTTGTTATTTGAGAAAGAGAATTTTCCTCCAACTATGAAAACTGTTTATTATGACTTTTTGAATTTAAAGCAATGAATTGAACAAGATTTTGAGAATTTAAAGGATTTAATAAAATTCAAGAATATATAATTCTAATCTTAAGGGTTAAAAGATCTTTCTAAAAATGTATATAGAGAAATGAAATTACAGTTAGATTTGAATTACTTTCTGCCAAATACACCCACTGTAATGTAAATAATATGTTTTGTAACTGATGTCACATAAATACCACATATAATATGTATTCTTGGCCAGGCGCAGTGGCTCACACCTATAATCCCAGCACTTTGGGAAAGTGAGGTGGCAGGATGGCTTGAGGTCAGAAGTTAGACACCAGCCTGGGCAACATAATGAGACCCTGACTCTATAAAAAAATTAAAAAATTAGCCAAACATGGTGGTGCGTACCTGTAGTCCTATCTACTCAGTAGACTAAGGCAGGAGGATCATTTGAACCCATAAGTTTGAGGCTGCAGTGAGCTAGGATCACGCCACTGCACTCCAGCCTGGGTGACAGAGCAAAACCTAAATTATGAAAGAAGACATTTTGATCTAGAAGACAAAGAATTCAACACAGGAGAAAAGTGATGGGAATCCCCAGAATTACAACCAGGAATTGAGGACAGGTATGTGCAAAACTTAATAACAACAGAACACAACGATTAAATACAGAGAAAACAAATGAAACAAATGTTATGGAGGAAAGGATACCTAATCATAGGATATATCATGACTTTGCCATGAATGTAATGTAATGTAAATTATGAAAAATAAATGAATGAATCAATAAAATTTATGATATAACAATATAGGAAATATGGGCATACAAGAAGGATATGTGATGAAGGCTGGAGGAGGTGAAAGATGGCCAATCATTTTCCACAGTAAAAACTCAATAAATAATGCTCTAAAATTAACAATCAAGAAATACCAAGAAAAGCTATGTTATTTAAAAATATAGAAGGAAATACCAAATAATCAAAGATTTGAAACTAGTTACCATTAGAAAAGAGAATATTAATAAACGAGTTCTGTTGCCCTGAAGGCGAACGTAATTGCAATTCTGAAACTTGGGACAGCAGAAAAGACAGGTAGATGAGTCTTAGATTTTCTTGTGAGGATGAATTCTCTAGATACTAGCAAAAAGCAGAATAAAATTTTCTCCTTGAAGAAGTCTCCAATTCATTGTCGTGTAATAGCCACAAATTATGATCAGTTGATGTTTCCCACACACAAAAAAATCAGGAACTGATACAGAAAGCAGGCCACTGTTAGTGAGAGTCAGAAGTATTAACAAACAACTAATTTAGATCCTCAAGCACTGGAGGTATTAGAATACAGGATATAAAACAGCTATGTGTAAAATGTTTAAAACACACGGAAACATGAAGATGAATCACCAATGAGAAAGTATTAGCAAAGAGCAGATAGATTTAAAAAAAATAAAAATTACAGAAATGACAAATTGTTGAAGTACAAACCTCATTATACAGGTTAAAGAGAAGATGAGATACAGCTGAAGAGAGAATTAGTGAAATGGCAGGTATGTAAGAAGATAATTTAAAATGCTACCCTGTATTAACAAATGAATGAAAACTATTAAAATCAAGTTAAGAGACATGGAGGTCCCAGAAAGAAGACCTAACATATGTCTTACTGAATTCCAAAGGGAGATACTAGAGAATGGGGAAGAAGCAATATCATTATAAAGATCATGGCTAAAAATTTTACAGAAGTGTTGAAAGGTAACAAACCTAAAATACCAGAGGTTCAGTGAACCTCCAACTGGAGAATTAAAGTAAACATACACTAAAAAGAAAAGAAAAAAAAGAAAGCTGTAAAACACCAAAGAAAATGAGAGGGTCAGAGAAGTATACAAAACGAAAAGACAGATCACCTGACGAAATAACTTTAAAAGGCAAAATAAACTGATGACCAACTTCCTAGTAAATAGTCAATGGTATTCATTATGTGATTTTACTTCAATACTTACATATATGTTACACATTCTTTTGCATGTGCCTAATGTTATATTTAAAAGATAATAAAGAAGGAAAAGATATTAAATTGATTTTTTAAAATAAATCAGGATAAGTTTTGTTCTCTTTTATATTATGCATCTAAGTACAGGCCACATAGAAACTATAAGTTTTTTAATTATGGTAAAAAATACCAAAACCCCTATATAAACAAATAGTTTATAAATTTAAAAGTATGGAAACTGGAAAAGATAAAAATAAATTAAGAAATTAAAGACTTTTTCCATGCTGTGCAACTTATTGTAAAAGTCTTTTTAGGTGTGTCAAAACTAAATGTGTTCAATGAGTTTTCAAAAACATTCTTAATAAGTAATTGACACTTTTTTTTTTCTTTTTTGAGACAGGGTTTCGCTCTGTCACCTGGGCTAGAGTGCAGTAGCATCATCATAGCTCACTGCAACCTCCAACACCTTTGGCTCTAGCATTCCTCCTACCTCAGCCTCCCAAGTAGATGGGACTACATGAATGTACCACCAAGCCCAGTGAATTTTTCTATTTTTTGTTAAGACACGGTCTTGCTCTTGCTCAGGCTGATCTTGAACTCCTGGCCTTAAGTGATGCTCCTGTCTCAGCCTTCCAAAATGCTAGGATTACAGGTGTGAGCCACTGCACCCGAGCTGACACACCTTTTTAATTGGGATTTTTAGAGATAGAAAAACATAACAAATATTTTCAAGTGGACAATTAAACTTGAAGGTCTTATTTATTTTATTATAATTAAGAATTTTTAAAAAACTTCACCAAGAACTATATAAGTTATACAATTACATTATGCCAAAACGACTTCATAACTTGCAGCCAGGCTTGAACTTTATGAATGTTAAATAGATGACAAGAGAATAACCCATTAATTTGACATCAATTTAGTAGAAATATGATTTAGAGATAATGTTCTTTTAAACTTAAAGAGATATTTTCATCCTATACTCAATTTATAAGACATAGCTTTTAAAAATAACACATAAGTTCTGACATACAAGTGTGTGGGTAGTTTGATACCGAGTTGACATAAAACAGACCCACCATAAATCACTAAAATTTGGCAATATATTATTCTGTTTAATTTTAGCCCGGGAGAACAACTATTAAAAAAGAAATGTGGTTATTTCTCCGCTTATTGCCAAAATGGTTCACTTATCCACATTCCACTTAGGCTTCACCAATTAGTTAAATCAGGGCAACACTGCCATTTGCAATTACATTCTAAGCTGAAGAATGAAAGCTAAAATAAGTGTTAGAGACTAAAGTTGTACAGCATTAAAGTTAAACATACACGCTTCTTGTCAGCTACAGAACCTTATCAGCCAATGAGACTGCCTTCTAAAATATCAAGTTATGTAAGGGAAAAAGTATTCTATATTTTATTCTAAACCAATGAGTGAGACCCAAAACACAAACATATTAATTTATATCTAATTTAAATGGCTATAACTATTTTTCCATTAAGCAGCTATAATAATGTAAGAACCTTTTAGATCTCTATAGCTCTTAAAAAATTATTTGCTACTCTTATTTTTAAGAGCAATTTCAATAATTTTGGCTAAACCATTAAATTAAAAACAACAAAAAAGGGAGAATCAATACTTCAAAAACAGAGGTAAGGAATAAAGACAAAAGAGCAATCCGAGGCTAGAAATGATAAGCAGAGACGAGCCGCCAACTACTGGCAACTTTATCCAAAGGAACTGTGAAATGTAGTATAAATGAATTGTAAGATTGGTAGGTATGTGTATATAATAGCTCATGTTACTTAATTAACAATTACTTCCCTTTCTTTTAGGATGTAGAAAAATTACAAGATAATTCTATTCCATTGTAACAACAAGAACAAGCTATGTAAACCTATCAAAGCTTTTCAACCCTCATCAAAAAGAAGAGTTCCCAAAGAAACCCAATGAGCAAAAATCATAAAAGTCAAAAGACCTCTCATAGGACAGAAGGAATAAATAGTAGCTTTCATTCTTGGCAGAGTAGCATGAGAAGAAAGTTGACAAAAAGCAAACTGCAGAGAGTTGCAGGGTTGGATGGGGGTGGATAATGGGAGGTTGTGTGGTGGGCACAACGTGCGTTGATCTAGTGATGGATGCACTGAAGGCCTTGACTTCACCACAATGCAATATATCAGTATAGTAAAATTGTATTTGCACCCCATGAATTTATGCAAAAAAAAATTAAAACTTTAAAAACAATTTTTAGAAAAGAAAACTGAACTTTGAACAAATGTTTAAATACCCCGTTGGGGTTTGGCATGATAGTTCAAAATCATTGAGAACCCTATAAAACAAGGGAAGAGGTAGTTTTAGAACTGTGGAAAGGGTAGGAATACATGACTCACAATGAAAGGAAAAGCTACACAGTACAAGCGATTTCTGAGTGGAGTCCTTAAGAAGGAGAAGGATTCTGACATCCATACAAGAAACAGGAAAGGATGTTCCAGAAACAGACACCAGTTTGTGTAAAAACATGGAGAAAAGGAAGAGTATGGTATGTTCAGAAACATATAAGTAGTTTAGAAAGGCTGGAGCTGAAAATTTATAGAGCATATGGCTAAATAAGGAATGCCCATTCTACAGAGTTACCCTTTTTGTCTGGAGGTGTTAAATACAACTGAAGACTTTCAAGCTGGAGAAAAATGAAATCTCAAATGTGCATTTCAGGAAGAACAAAATGAATACAGCATGAACTTTGGATTAGGGGTTGGGGAGCAAAACAGGTAAAAAACACTATTTAGTTTCACTTCTTTTTAAATTAATGCAAGCATTCAGGACAAAAATCACAAAGTCCTAACCTGAGACAGTAAAAATCAGATTGAAAAAGAGTGGCAGTCAGATTTCTAGAATATTTTATTTGAGAGGTAGAAATCAGATTTTATAACTAAACAGATACAAGAAATAGGAAGGAATAGTTTGAGCCACTGACAGGATACAGTGGTACAGTTATTTATGAAATGGACTAAAAAATGAGTTTGAAGAGAAAGATGCAGATAGTAATTTGGGAAATGGGGGATTAGGGATGTTTATGGGACAACCACATAAAGGTATTTAGAAGTAGCCAAAATACACAAGGTAACATTTTTTTTGTGGGATTCCTGGAGCTAGAACTGCAATGGAACTACAGGGAAGAAAGAGGTTATGTTACTCTAATTACAGCCACAAGGTAAAGTAAAAATAGACAGAAACATAAAAGATGTAATACTTTACAAGTATAGCTAAAACTGACTAAGGAAAAAAATAACCAAAGGACCATGTTCATTGAGAAAATGAGATGGTTACAGACAGAACAAAAGAAAAGAGAAATTGAAAAGGAAATTAAGGAATGGTCAGAAGGCTACAATCAAGATACAAAAGAATCAAGACACATATCTCCTTCTTCAGCATTTTCAAGAGAATGGTTCAAAGCACCAAATAGTGATCAAATCAGGCTTTTAAAAATACTTGATTTTACATACATAACAACAGTGTTCTTACTCAGGTTTCATTTCACTGGGTTCTCTTTGCTCTAAATGGCTTCATTGTTCTCAGGTAAACTCTTATAAACAGTGGCAAATGGCTATGATAGCCTCAAGATTATAACCTACACACTTGGAACAAGAATGGTAGCTTCTCTTTCCCAATAATTAACAAGAATCTTGGAACTAAATGTCCTTGGGCTGCCATGGTTCATATGATCATCCCTTAACCAATCACTTCGAAAAAGCAATAAAATATGATTTCCAAGGCACAGATCACACGTCCAATCCTAGAACTACCCTGTGAAATCAATCCCACTTTAATCTTACGGTTTAGAGCTATTTTCAGATAGGGAGGAAATGGATGCTGAACAGGCAAAAACAAAAGAAACATCACATTTCACACCTACAAGTCAGTACAGTACTGACCAGAATATAGTGATTTTTAATTTAATATAATTTTAAGCTTCAAAGTTGCAAAAATATTACCAGGAACTCCAAAATACAGTTCAATCAAATAACCCAACCATTTAGACTCATTTGCTTTACACACACACACACACACACACACACACACCCCTGTGTACATGTGTGTGTATATGTGTATCATTTACTAATCCATTTGAGAGAAAATTGGAAACATGTTGCCCATATACCCCTAAATGTGTCAGTGTGTATTTACTAAAAACAAGACATGCTCTTACATAAATGTTGCATTTTTGAACACATGTTATTAATACCCTTTTGTGAACAATTTTAAAAATCTTTCCTAATATTGAAAGCTCCTTAACTTTTTTTTTCTTTTTTTTTTTGAGACAGTCTCCCTCTGTTGTCTGGGGCGAGTGCCGTGGCATCAGCCTAGCTCAAAGCAACCTCAAACTCCTGGGCTCAAGAGATCCTCCTGCCTCAGCCTTCCGAGTAGCTGGGACTACAGGCATGAGCCACCACGCCCAGCTAATTTTTTGTTTCTATTTTTAGTTGTCCAGCTAATTTGTTTCTATTTTTCAGTAGAGACAGGGTCTCGCTCTTGCTAATTTTTTGTTTCTATTTTTAGTTGTCTGGCTAATTTTTTTCTATTTTTCAGTAGAGACAGGGTCTTGCTCTTGTTCAGGCTGGTCTCAAACTCCTGAGCTCAAGCAATCCACTCACCTCAACCTCCAATTTTTTTCTTTTTTTTTTTTTTTTAGAAAAAACGGTCTGTACCACATATCACAAAGTCTGTTAACATTCCTGGAAAGAAGAGATTTCCATTACAAATAAAGAGAAAATGCAATGTCACTAAAACAAAGTAGGTACTCCTTTGGAACACATGATAACCACAGAATCAGTAAGAGAAAGGAAGAGATCAGTATTATAGTATGCCAAATGTATTAGGGTATCAAATATGATGGAATGAGAGTATACCTTAGTATAGTAAAAATAAGAACAGTACATACTATCTTTTGAGTGACTACTGGGAGTCATGCACTGTGGGAGTCCCTTTAGAAATGTTACAGTGATGGTATAGAAATTGAAAGTAATTCTTGATATACCACAGAGGCAAAAGTGATAGAATCTGGCAATTCATTTTATAAAGAGAGTAAAGAAAATATAATCATATTTATCCTGAGTTTTGACAAAAACCAAAATAATAATAAAAGCGGAAGTCAGGGAGATAGCCTACTATCACATAGACAGAAGCTAAGAAAAATAAAGTTGCTAAAAAGTTGGATAATAGAAATACAATTTAAAGGGACAAATTTTGCAAGTGGTTAATGTGAATCTGGCTGCTCTGATACCTTCAGCAATATTTTCTTATTTTTGGAGAGTAAATCCATTTATAAAATGACAATAATTTAATAAACAGAAAATCTCCTAATAAAATGATGTAGGCAAGGATGATTAATGGATGATATCATTTGCAAAAGGTTGATGCTGAATTGCATATTCACATTATGTCTAAGTATAAAATTATATAAGTTCAAAAGATTAAAGTACAGAAATTCTATAAAGTTATATTGACTTATCTCTCTAACAAATCAATGCCATGGGGATAAATGGGGTAGGTAAAGTCTAGAATACAAGAGGCTTAAGATAATTAACAATCAAATGAAAGGGATGAACCCTGATTCCTTAATTGGATCTTGATTACAACAAATTGGCTATAAATGACATTTTGGTGACAACTGGACAAATTTGAATATGGAATAGGTATGAGATGATATAGGGAATCACTGTTAATTGTGTTAAGTGAAATAATAGAATTGTGATTGTGTCTAATAAAAGGGAATTATGAGTTGGGAGATGTCATTTTATATAATATGCATATTTTATACAATATGTATATTGTAGTATTTAGGGTTGAAATACCATGATGTATATAATTTTCTTGAAAACATCTAAGCAAAAATAAACTGATGAAACACATGGCAAAATATTAATTTTTCAATCTAAGAGATGGGTATAGTGGTGTTCATTGTACTAAACTATATTTTCTGTTTGAAAATTTTCTTAGTAAAAACTTTCTTTAAAAAGGAAGTCAACAAATATAATGATTAGATACAATATATAAAATTACTATCGTTCTAAGCTATGTCTAAGAGCACTGGAACCTGAAGCAGCTCTGTCTCTGATGTAATGTACCACAGTTAAAAATGACTTCTATCAGAGATATAGTTCATTCATGAATCTTGAACTTAAATTTCTCTACTCAAGCAAAGACAAAACAGTTACATTTTATGGGAAAAAATGTTCCCTAAAGAAGAAATGATTCACATGAAACACTTAAGCCAAATCATTCTGACTCTGACATGGAAACATGGCAATCGTTTGAGGCAGACTAAATATATACTTATATTACTTTCCAATTAAATCATAGTTAGCTAACAATTAAATTTTAGATTTTAAGTCTGTATCCCTTAGACTGGTGGAACCAAAAATTACAAGGAAAATAATTTTTTCACTAAATACTTGCTATTGTGATAAAACTGCCAAAAAGTATCTCCTAGAAACACAGAGTGATCATGTAGGGCCATATATATTATTGGAAAGACTCTTTTATCTAAGTGAAATGGGAAACTATTGAGAACTTTCAAAGGACTGATATGAATACACATTTTAAAAGGATTACTCTAACAACTGCACTGAGAATGAACTGTAGGGAATGCAAGGAGCATTGTAATTATAATAATTCAGGTGAAACATGATGGTAACACAGACCAGGATAGAGGAAGTGGTGTATGATCAGATTAGGATTATCTTTTGAAGAGCTGTCAGGTTGTTTCAAAACATTGACTGTGGGGTGTGAGAGAAAGGAGCCTAGGATGACTTCAAGATTTATGGTTCAGGTAATTATAATATGGTTCAGGTTACTAGAAGTATGAAATTTTACTAAGTTGGGGAAGAATGATGGAGGGACAGGTTTAGGGAGGAAACAGGCAGGAGCTCATTATGGACATGATAAACTTAAGATGTCTATTAAACATCCAAGTCAAGGTGTTAAGTTGGCTGAATAAGATTAGAGGTGAGGAGAGAGGTCTAGTCTAGATATATAAATATGAGAACAGTAGACATATAGATGGTATTTAGAACCATGAAACCCAATGAGATTACTAGGGCATAAGTGGGGATTAGATGGGGAGAGGCAAAGATTACCAAGCATTGATCCAAGGGCTATTCCAACATTAAGAGGTCTGGGAAATGAAAAGGAACCAGACAATAGCACCCAGAGAAGTAGAAGGAAAACCAAGACACAAAGCAAATGGAAGAAAGTGTTTCAAGGAAGAGAAAATGATAACTTTGTCAAATACTGCTACCAAGTTAGATAAAATGATGCACTGACAACTGCCAATTGAATATAACAATGTTTAGGTCACTGGTAACTTAAATGAGCAGTTTCAACAAAGTAGGCAGAACAAGAACTATTTAGAGTGGGTTCAGAAACAGAAGGAGAAGAAATGGAGACAGTGAGTACAGACAATTCTTTTGAGAAGTTTTCACACAAAGAGGGCAAAGAAACGTGGCAGTAACTGGTGATGGAGGAGTAGCATTCAAGTTTTTCTTTTTGAGACAGGAGAGAAAAAAATATGCCTATAAGCTGGAGGAAATGATGCAGCAGAGAGGGAAATATGTGCCAAGGCTAGAGTGCAGTGGCATGATCACTGCACTCACTGCAGCCTCAAACTCCTGGGCTCAAGCAATCCTCCTGCCTCAGCCATCTGAGTACCTAGGACTACAGGCATGCACCACCATGCCTGGCTATTTTTTTTAAGTTTTTGTGGAGACAAGGTCTCACTAGGTTACCCAGGCTGGCTCGAACTCCTGGGCTCAAGCGATCCTCCTGCCTTAGCCTTCTAAGTAGCCAGGACTACAGGCGTGTACCACCACACCTGACTAATTCATTTTATGTTTTGTAGAGACAGGGTCTCACTTTGTTGCCCAGGCTGGTCTCAAACTCCTGACTTCAATTAATCCTCCCATCTCAGCCTCCCAAAGTGCTAGGCATTAGCCACCACACCTGACCAATATATGGTTTCTTAGCATAAATACTGAGAGGCACTGAATGCCTATCCATTCCTAAATAATGTAGTTAAGTGTCTAATGAATTTTCCAACAAGACAGACTCTGGTAAGATCACTCTCATTCTCTTCTGGTCATAATACCAAGTAATAGACATTATTTACTCAGTATTTATTACTATATGCCAGGTGTTATCTTCATTTTACAGATGAGGAAACTGAGGGTCATTGAGAGGTGTTAACTTGTTCAAGGTAACTACATGTATCAAGTCAATCCCAGTATTGTCTCTTTCAGTGCCTGTGAGTATAAGCAGTATTGCCTGGTAAAAGAGAACAGAGAATAATGAATTGAGTGATGACTTCCCTCAAAAGAGAATGATCTCCTGCAGTGATATGGATAATGATGCAATGATCAATATTCTATTTATAGAAATCAAAACCAATATTCCTGAGAGGAAGGGATATATAATCTATCCAAGAAAACCTTTTGAAAGTGGCTGAGAACTTAAATTATATATCAACATTGGCTTCCACTGTCAATCCCCTTGCTTCTGTGAGTGGCACCACAATTCTCAATTTTCCAAGTTACGTAATAGACTACACCACCTTTTAATTCTTGCCAGCAGATTATACTCAAGCTAGCATAAATCTTTGAAACAGTATAATAAGACAACATAAAGTCACATAAATTAAGAAGTCAACATTTTCTTAGTTATAATATCTTCAAGTTTACAATACAATGTTTTCAAAAGAAAAAAAACCTGTGGTTTCTCTTTGGAATCAAATCCAAAAATACTAATGCATGGTTTGGTTGTATACTGATTCATAATCTAGAGGGCATACTTTTCAATTAAAATGAACACATTATTTACCTTATAACTGCTATGTGGTTAACCCATGTATTGAATTAGACTAATTCTATTTAAGTCTACATTTAAATTTTTCTTTAGTTTTATTATGAATATTTCAGGTTGACCAATAGGAAGTTTTGTAAGTTTAGATTTCAAGACACTTGTACATCTATTAATTACATGGAAGAATCAGTATTTCTGGGTATATACTTTCCCTTATTGTCTACAATATAAAATGTCTTTCAATACTGATACCTACATTACTAGTGATTCTTACCCTTTATATTCATTTATCTTCACTAACATTGAAATATTTTTTTAGAAATTACATGGAACCTAAAAATCTGAATATAACTGATATATTTTGGTTTCAAGCCTAATTAGAAAAATCTAAAAATATTCTAATGGAGAATAACATTAAGGAACCAAGTGTTCAAAATAAAAGTATAAAATAAAACCTTGGAAGAAAATTAATATTCTGACTTTTATGAAAATGTTCCTTTTAAAATCAATGTTATTTTACAACTATAAAATTCTGTTCAAGAAAATATTAAAAATGTATTTTAAGGTTACTGGCAAACAATCAGTTTTTATATGTTATAATGGCAATCAAGGCAAAATTCAATAAATACAACATACTTAAATACTAATTCCTAAAATAATTTTAAGATAAAAGGACTTATAATCATGTTATATAATTTAGAGAAAAATAAAGTAATATCTACTTGAGTAGTCTTAAAACATAATTCCTACACATTCAAAGCTATCTTGAAATATATGCCTAAGAATTTGAAGCACTTAAATTATAATAGGAAAGATCTTAAATTAAAAATATTATTGAAATGTTAAAGATTCAATAGTAAGAAGTGTGTACAATGATCAAAATTTGCATATCCTTTTGAAAGATAATTATTAAATTGAGGGCTTTCTTACTTTTCTTTCCCTGATTATCAAGATCTGCATAATAATGGCAGGGCACTAAAAGTAAACGGCAGGGTATAGCAGACACCACAAGGTGGTGCTAATATCCTCTCATAACTGGCTGGCTAGACATCTGCTGCTATTCTTCAGATGGGCCTAAAGTGAGACTCTCCAACCCTCAGGGTGAATACCAACTGTAACATTCTCTAGATCAAGAGAAAAAGCAAAACATTAACAATATTTGAAGGTTTTGATTGTTGGTTGTAGAAAAAATTTTGAATTTATAATCCTGTAGAATATTTGATTTACAGCAATATTGTCATATGGTTATGATATGTTACATGTAAAGGAGCTAACTATATAAGCAACTATCTTTACACTACTGTCTGATGAAATCACTAATTTATACTCAATGAATAAACTACCATTAAGAACAAATCTAGACTTCTTTATCCACAGTGTTGCTATGTGGGACACTGGTCCAAATGATAATAAATAGTTCAGCAGTATAAAATCTATATCGATACTGCCAAAATCTGTTCCCCAGATAAAACTTTTATTCTGTTCTGTATACTTACTCATCTTTTGAATGTAATGGACCTTTAGAAAAACACATTAGGGTTTTCCCCCAGTTCATGTTCTGAAGGCACTAAACCAATTGCTGAAGTCATAACTTCCTCAAGTTGCTTTTAGTCATCATCAGACAGACATGAGGCAGGTTGGGAAGTACTGACCTGGCTCCAGGAAAACAACAGCAATTCATAAGAAAATAGAGTTGCCATTGGGAACATATATTGAGAGATTGAGAGAGAAAGAGAGAGAGAGAGAGAGAGAGAGTGTGAGTGTGTGTGTGTATTACCTTTAATCCTCAAAATAATCCCCTTTTACTAATGCAGAAACTGGGTTTTAAAAAGTAAAGAAAGTTGCTCATGGTCACACAAGCAGCAAGGTCCATTTGCCTTCAAATCCTCTTTCTACTATGTCATAAAATAATGATGATAATGTCCATCGCTGGTAATTAACCAAGTGATGACAAATTGCTAAGCATTTTACATTTACTTTCTCATTTAATCTACGCAACAACTCTAAATGTTATTATCATTTTCTCAATTATGGATGAGAAAACTGAATCTCAGAGAGGTTGAATGACTTTCCCAAGATCCTACAACTATTAGTTGGTAAAACCGTGATTCAAATCTAAGTAACATGGCTACAATAAGTACACAACTTAACACCTCACAATATTGCCACTCATAACACAACTATTTCCTTTTGGAGTAAAATAAATGGCTGTTTGATCGGGCTAGAAAAAAAAAAAAAACCAAGAATTAACACAAAACAAAATGACTGGGTGACTCCTTAATATCCAGCGGTCATAAAGACCTATCTATGAAACTGACATGTAAGTTGACACAGAGCCAACCAAGTGCAAAGCAATAAGACAACCATACAAATCAGAAGGCACAACTAGAACAACAGCCCTAAATAGGAACATATTTCGCATAAAGAGAGTATAGCCAAAGTACAGTAGGAAAGAGAAAGAGTTATAGATTAGTTCACAGAGTTAGGCAGGAGATTTTTAAGTTAACAAAAGCAGCTGGGATTTTCTGTTCACAATATGAAAAGAAAGGGCTTTAGTACAGAAATGACATAAGCCAATTTATATTAATAGTAAAGGGTAAAATATTAATCTGAGATAGAAAGAATATAGCAGAACAAGCTTGAAAGCAGAGATACCAATTAGAGCTTAAGTAGTACAGTTCTTAACCTTTTCCCCATCCTAAATACCTGAGGGAAATTACACTGTCCAACAAATAACAGCAATGGAGGAAAAACTCCCTGCGCCCTTTCAGAAGCTGTATTCTAGAAGTATTACAGGTAGCACTCTTCCACTGCTTACTTTTCTACTCGATTTCTTCAATGCCTACATATTTTTTCGTTCTTTTTTTTGTTCTTTGTCTTTTAATTCTGCCTAGGCTAAAAATGTTACTCAAATAAGATTTGGGAATATCAAGCTCATAATAATCATTTTCCCTAAAAGTTATAAATTTTTAATACTAAGAGTAAAAATTAAGAACTCCTTCCTCAACTTAACCAAATGTTTCCCGATACTAACCAAGTCTCAAAAAGCAAACTGTGTTGCTACTTTTATTCCCCTAAACAAGTACACTGTGTAGTTATGACATATTATGAAATCAGGAAATAAAAATAAGAGTTAAAGTGACTTAAGTCAAATCTCATTTTCTCATAAAAATAAGGGTAATATAACAGGTTATTAAGTTAATCATAGATCTGATAATTCTAGAAACCAATATAATCATAATTAATTATAAATGACACATTTATATACTACAAAATAAATCTTTATAGAATGGAAAAAACAATTACATAAAATCATAGATACCATTACACAGAAAGACAGGATTCTCTTCAAAGTTTTTATTTTACTTTTCATAGTTGTTTTTACTGCTACAAATCCGTAAAGAGCCTTAATCAAGGATATGAAGTCCAGGACTTGTTCGGAAATACTTTCAGTTTTTTTGGGGGGGAGGGGAGACTTTTGGAGAGGGAATGCCTCCAGTGCTATCTTCTCTCAATAAATGATAACATGAGCAAAAAAGTGCTGTGCATTCTGGTTTTTTTTCTTTAAAGAAGTTTGTCTGCTAAGACTGTATCTCTTCAAATGAGCACTTCAATTTAAATCTAAGGTCTGCCTTTAAAATTGATGAACTGATCTTTATTTGTCCTGAAATTAATAATCCTTTAATCCCTCACTACACACGGCTTTACAATATCAAAGGATTAAAATACTGAGGTTGTTTCTTGAAACTTCACATGGTTAAATATTTTACGCTACATAAGCTTTAGTTAAGGAATTTTCCTTAGAATATATAATCATTACAACTGCTTTTTCCTTTTTCAGTTATTTCTCAGGACTGATACATGTGTGACTACCAAGAACAGAAGTTCTTTGTTTGTTTTTGAGACAGTCTTGCTCTGTTGCCTGGGCTAGAGTGCAGTGGCATCATCATAGCTCACTGCAACCTCAAACTCCTAGACTCAAGTGATTCTCCTGCCTCAGCCTCCCAAGCAGCTGGGTCTACAGGCTTCTGCCACCGTGCCCAGCTAATTTTTCTATTTTTTGAGGGGAAGAGATCTCACTCTTTCTCAGGTTGGTCTTGAACTCCTGTCCTCAAGTAATCCTCTCGCCTTGGCATCCAGGAGTGCTAGGATTACAGGTGTGAGCCACCAAGGCCCAGCCTATTTGTTTTTAAGCAAATTCATTAGAACTTAGAATCCGAAAGAAAAATATTTAATCAAATTATGCTATTATTGCATAAGATTTTTAGAATTTGCCTTTTGGAATTTATCAAAAGAAAAATCTCTTAATTTTTCATTCACATAAAATTATTCTCTTTTACTTGTTAGCCAAAGCTCAAGTTTTCTTAGTCATATACTTTCTTTCAGCTTTTAAAATTTAGCTTCATTCTTACTAGTTCCCATTTCTTAGAATAAACTCTAAAGAGCTTTTTATGAACTAAGAAATCCCCATGCTGAGTAAGATGAAACAGAAACAAATTCAGGCTGGGAACAAGGCAATGGAACTCTTCAGAAAAGAAACTGGTTGAGGTCATTTCATTTGGGTAATGCCTGCCTGCTAACAGGAGTAATGGTCAAGGTCCATACATTTGAAATTATTAGAAACAAAATCACACGTAAGGGGAGGACTGCCTATAATCTATTGGTATAATTTTGAAATCAAAAGTTTTAAATTATGAAAGGTAGACCCATTTTGGTAGCTCCTACTGTATTTCTTCTATAAATGTTTGGGAATGCTACAATTTCACAGAAAGAGGGAAAGAAAAAATAACCCATCTGATATAACACAAGCATAATGGATAAATAGCCTATATTAAAGGAAGTTAACATCAGCTGAACTCCTCCATGAAGATGAAAGGCTATTCATTTTTCCATACTCTCCAGAGCACTTTTAATCCTTATAATATTATCACACTGATTTATAAAAAGATACATTCATCTCTCTTTTCCCTTCTGGATTTTAAGGTATTAAATGACTTATTCATCTGGTTATCTACTATCCATAGAAAGTAGCAAAACGACTCCATCACAACAGAACTCATAACACAAAGATTTACTGAACTATCATATACCACTTTGATTCAAAAACTCACCTTTAATGGGAATATTTAAACAAGTAATTAAAGTACTAAAGTATACATGATATTATATAGTATAAATAAGATGTATATTTATTATTTATACATCTAATACTAATAATTTATTGGGTAGTAAAATAAGATGTGGTATAAGTTGCTATGCAAATTTATGGAAATTTGACAGCAGAAATTGCTAAGTCTCCCAGAAGGTGGCCACATTTTAGGAGAGATAATATTTGAGT
Source organism: Lepilemur ruficaudatus (assembly GCA_963574885.1). NCBI lineage: Eukaryota > Metazoa > Chordata > Mammalia > Primates > Lepilemuridae > Lepilemur > Lepilemur ruficaudatus. Next base: position 1,160 of record CAUYRT010069234.1, on the reverse strand, counting down.
CTATGAAGTTCAGCCAGTATTTTCCAGACTAAAAAATGGATTCCAGAAAAAAAGTGAGCATGTTCAAAGATATTAAGGCATTAAAATACATACTCACTCTCTTTTTTTCTCTAGCAAAGAATAAAAGAAATGAATATAAACTAATCAAGAAGGTGAGAGTAAAGACTTAATTTTAAGTTTAAACATAAATCTTGCAGTCAGTGGTGATCCATAAAAGATTCTGAAGCAAATGAATGACCTGATCAGAAGCTGTGTAAGAAAAGACAGATAAGTGAAAGGGGGCTGATTAACTGGAGACAAAAACCTGACAAAAGGCTACAAAATAAAAGCACATAAAGATTAGAATAAAGAAGAGCATGGATAAATTCAGGTATTTATCAGTTGGCAAATGGCCCTATTTTAGAATAGTATTTTCAATTCAAAAGTCTATTTTTCCAATAAAATAAATTATTAAAGATAGAGAAAAGTTGAGAAGGAAACTTCTAATTTTTATATTTACCATTACCATAGTTCTTTCTTTTTCTAAGAATGTCAAAATAATTTCATAATTTGAAAATCTGATTTAAAATTCTATATATTTTAATATGAACAGTACTAAGTAACTAAAGTTAATTTCAAGGCAATTCTTTAAAAAGGTTCATATCACAATATTCTGATTCACCTACCTCCCACCATGTATAATTTCACTTAAGAACTCTCTCCAAATAGTTTCATTTTAGTTACTAACCTGTCGCTCTAGATTATTTACATTTTTAAATTAGCTTTATTATTATTATTTTTTACTGCTGGAAAAACATTTAATATATTAATACATATTTATTATTATTCAAAATTTCATTATATTTTATCATGATGCACATACTATAAAATTCAATGAGTATGAAAGGTAAACATGAAATATTAAGTTTCCCATGCCCATGCTGCCCTACTTCCCCTCTGAGTTTCTCAAATAACTTTTGTGCAAATCTTTTTTTCTTTATTGAAGCATAATTTACATATCATGCCTTTATTCCATTTTGAGTGTACAATTAAATGATTATTAGTAAATTTACCAAGTTGTACAGCTATTCACATAAATCAGTTTTAGAGGATTTCCTTCCCTCTACTGAGACCCCTAATTCCCTTCCCCAACTACATTTCAAGCATGCCCCTCCCCTCCA
>CAUYRT010069233.1:0-21490 GCA_963574885.1 Lepilemur ruficaudatus | reverse complement strand
ATCCAAGTTGGTGCAGATGAGATCAAACTCTCACTCTTCGCTGATGATATGATATTATATCTAGAAAACCCCATGGATTCTTCCAAGAGACTCCTTGATTTGATAAATGAATTTGGTAAAGTCTCAGGTTATAAAATCAATACACACAAATCAGAGGTATTCACATACGCCAAAAACAGTCAAGCCGAAACGCAAATCAAAAAGGCAATACCTTTCACTATAGCCTCCCCAAAAATTAAATATCTAGGAGTAAATTTAACAAAAGATACGAAAGACTTATACAAGGAGAATTATGAAACACTAAAAAAAGAAACTGTAGAAGATGGAAAAAAGATGGAAAAATCTGCCTTGTTCATGGATTGGTAGAATCAATATTGTTAAAATGTCTATATTACCTAAAGTGATCTACAGAATAAATGCAATCCCCATCAAAGTACCATCTTCATTCTTTACAGAACTAGGGATAATTTTTTTTAAAAGCACATGTCTGAAAAATACACTGGGGAAAAGAACCCTTATTCAATAAATGGTGCTGGGAAAACTGGATAGCCACGTGTAGAAGACTGAAACAGGATCCACACCTTTCACCTCTCACAAAAATCAACTCACGCTGGATAACAGACTTGAACCTTAGGTGTGAAACTATTAGAATTCTAGAAGAAAACATTGGAAATACTCTTCTAGACATTGGCCTAGGCAAAAAATTTATGAAGAAGACCCCAAATGCGATCACATCATCAACAAAAATAAATAAATGGGACCTGATCAAATTAAAAAGCTTCTGCACAGCCAAAGAAACTGTCACAAGAACAAACAGACAAACTACAGAATGGGAGAAAATTTTCACAAGCTACACATCTGATAAAGGGCTGATAACTAGAATCTATTTAGAACTCAGGAAAACAGCAAGAATAAATCAAACAACCCTATCAAAAAGTGGGCAAAGGACATGAACAGAAACTTTCCAAAAGAAGACAAAACAATGACCAACAAACATATGAAAAAATGCTCAACATCTGTAATTATCAGGGAAATGATAATCAAAACCACAATGAGATATCACCTATCTCCAGTGAAAATTGCCTTTATTAAAAAGTCCCAAAACAATAAATGTTGGCATGGATGTGAAGAGATAGGAACACTCATACACTGCTGGTGGTACTGCAAACTAGTACAAGCTCTGTGGAAAGCAATATGAAGATACCTTAAAGCGATACAAGTGGATCTTCCATTTGATCCAGCAATCCCATTACTTGGCCTCTTCCAAAAGAACAAAAGACACTGTATAAAAAAGAGACCTGCACTCGAATGTTTATAGCAGCACAGTTCACAATTGCAAAGATGTGGAAACAACCCAAGTGCCCACCAATACACGAGTGGATTAATAAAACGTGGTATATGTATACCATGGAGTACTATTCAGCTATAAGAAACAATGGTGATATAGCATCTCTTGTATTTTCATGGATAGAGCTGGAAAATATCAATAGAATTGATAAATTATTATTAAGAATGAAATAAGGAACATCATTACAGATTTTATAGACTTTAAAAGGAGAATAAAATTTTTTATCAATGAAAATTTTATACCAGTATTTCAGCAATGAACAAATTCATTGAAAGTCGCACAGTGAAATCTCAATTAAAAAATGAAAATAATAAAACAAACAATTCTTTAATTTATTAAAAAGTAATTGAACAGTTAAAAATCTTCATACATTTAAAACATTAGGCCCAAGTAACTTCAATGCTAAATTTTACCAGATATCTAAAAAAGAAATAATTCCAATTCTACACAAATTTTCCAAAATATAGAAGGCCTAGGAATATCTCTGAACTCATTATCCTGATACCAAAACCAGAAAAAATATATTGTGCATAAAGACATCTAAACTCAATATTTCTTATGAACAGACACATAATCCTTAAAAAAGTTTTAAGAAATTAAGTCAATATATATACAAAAAGGATGATACATCATGAACAAATGATGTTCACAAGAATACAAAGTTGTTTCAGTATACAAAAATCAATTGATGCAGGCCAGGCATGATGGCTCACACCTGTAATCCTAGCATTTGGGGAGGCTGAGGTGGGAGGACTGCTTGAGGGCAGGAGTTTGAGACCAGCCTGAACAACATTGTAAGACCCCCATCTCTAAAAATAGAAAAATTAGCCAGGCATGGTGGCTTGCACATGTAGTCCCAGCTACTCAGGAGGCTGAGGCAGGAAGATCACTTGAGCCGAGGAGTTTGAGGCTGCAGTGAGCTATGATAACACTGCTGCACTCTAGCCTGGGAAACAGAGAGAAATTCTGTTTCAAAAAAAATGCAAATACCTTTTAAAATGCTGAAGAGATTAAAAAAATCAATTGATGCAACCTTCTGTATATATTAGGAGTCAAAAAATTATAATCATCTCAGTAAGTGTAAACAAGCATTTGACAATATTTACTAATTATTAATAATGAAAGAAAAAATACTCAACAAAGTAAAGACAGAGGTAACTTTCTTACTCTGATAAAGGGTACTGACAAAAAGCTTATAGCTAACCTCATATTGATGGTGGTGAAAGATTGCATGCTTTTCCCGTAAGATTGGAAACAAAGTGAGAATGTTGATTTTTACCACATCTGTTTAACATTTTAATGAAAATCCTAGCCATGGCAATAAGCAAACAAACAAAAAAGAAATAAATAAGTGAAACACATACATATGGAAGAGAAGAAGCTAAGCTTTCTTTGTTTATATAATTTCTATGCAGAAAATCCCAAAGAACCATCCACAAAAGCTACTTGAACTAAGTTATTTTAGCAAGCTTACAAGATGCAAGGTCAATACATAAAAATCAATTATGTTTCTATATAATAGCAACAAATAATCAAAATGGAAAATTTAGAAGTAATGTTTATAATAGTATAAAATAAGAAATATTTGGAGACACATTTAACAAAATATTTGCAAGACCCAGAAACTGAAAATAAAATATAGCTGATAAAGATTAAAGAAGACATCAATAAACACAGAGGTACAACCTGTTGGTAGACAACAAGATTCACTGTTGTTAAAGTGTGTATTTTACCAGAATTTGTCTATAGATTCAAAGCAATCCCAATAAAGCCCAGCAACCTTTTTTCATTTGTAGAAATTGACATACTTACTCTTACATTTATAACAAAATGCAATTGTCCTTGACTAGGTAAAAAATACTTTAAAAGAATGACAAGTTTGGAGGACTTACACTATCAGATTTCAAGTCACACCATAAAGAAACAATACTCATGATAGTGTGGTAGGGTATGGATGTTAGAAAAATGGTAGAATAGGAATAAGAGATTCCTTGCTCATATCACCTCACTGTAACAATAATTTGGCAGCCATCCATGTAAAAAAGTGCCTTTGTGGGAGATTTGGGATCCAAGTACAATGTTGCAAAATCCCAATGGAGCCCAAGTAGGCTGTAAACAGCACAGTACCCCTGAAAGAATTAGCTACAGCCCCATTTGACCTTAGTCCTTTCATTAGCAAAGGCCACTAAGGGACCCAGGAGAAGCCAGGCCCACTTGTGCCTCAGACAATAGGCTCAGTTGTGGACCATGAAACAATCTGTGACCTGGCTTCATCCTCTCTCATCCATGGTACAGGAGAGTCCTGCCTGACCCCGTAATCCACCAGAGACATACTCATATGTGTCCATGGAGCAGATCTGCCAACCTCACTTTCACTATAAATCCTGAAGCAACTCTGTATTTAAATTTCAGGCACTCTCAGCTGCAGTCTGGGAGTAGTCTTGCCCACCCAAGAACCTAGTGAGAGGCACATTCATCTATTTTCCTAGAGGCAGGCCCACTGACCTCAGTCTTAAATCATCCCTGTGGCTTGACTCCAGCTACTCTTTACTGTAATCCAGGAGTGGCTCTGTTCACACAGAGACGTGGGGAGAGACACAATCATCTGTGCCCCTGAAGGCAGGCCCACCAACTTTGGTCCAACTGCAGATCCTGAAGCAGCTCTGTGACCTAGCTCCAGATTTGCTTAACCATGGTCCACAGACAGTGCTGCCTACCCATGAAACCAGCAAAAGGCAAGAACATCCATGCCCCTGGAGGCAGGCCTGAGATCACAGTCCCAGCAGTAGATCCTGAAGCTGCCTAAGACTTCAGCTTATATTAGCTGAAGTCTGAGGCCGGTCTTGCCCTCCCAGGGACTCATTAACTCAGTGACCTATCAAGAGCTCTCCCAGTCACTTTGTGGGAGTCACACTTATCAGGGCACCCATTAACAGGCCTGTCATCTATGGACCCTGAAGCAAACACTTGTTTCATCACCAGCCCTACTGACAGAGGTCCTGGAGGCAGTTATATCTTCCCAGGCACCAGGGAAGATCTACATCTACCCAAGTCCCTGATAACAGACCAATCAACTGTGGACCCCACTGTAGACCAAGCAGTAGCCATGTGAACTAACTCCAGCCCCACTTGACTACAATCCTGGAAGCATCCCTTCAATTTAGAGACCGAACAGGAGATCGTTACCTGCTAAAACAAGTTTATAAAGAATGGAAGACATGTTTATTCTTTCAACTACACAGATACCAATTCAAGGCTACATAGATAGCAAAAGAATCAGACAACCATGACACAATGAAAGGAAATTAATAAAGCTCCAGTAATCAACTCCAAAGGAATGGAAATCTATAAATTTCCTGACAATTAAAAATAATCATCTTAAAGAAGCTCAATGAGATGCAAGAGATCACAGATAGAAAACTAAACAAAATCAGGAAAATGCATGAACAAAATGAGAATTTTAATAAATAAATAAAAATTAAAAAAAACTAAACAGAAACTCTGGAGAACTGAAAAATACCACAGAGAGTTCAACAGCAGACCCAATCATGCAAAGGAAAGAATCAGAAAACTTGAAAGCAGGTCATTTCAAATTAGTCAGTAAAGAGGAATAAAAAGAAAAAAACAATGAAAAAGAGTAAATGAAGTGTAAAAGACCTATGAGACACTATCGAGCAAACAAATATATGAATTATGAAAGCTCAAGAAGGAGAAAAAAGAGAAAGGACAGAAAGCTTATTTAAAGAAATATTTATAATATCTGTAAACTACCAAAACCTTGGGAGAGATATGGACATTCAGATTTATGAAGCTTTAAAAGAATCCCAAACAAGATCAACCCAAAGAAGAATACTCAAAACACATTACAATCAAATTATTAGAAGTCAAAGAAAAAATATTAAAAGCAGCAAGAGAAAATAGACTTGTCATATACAAGGGAAACTCCATAAGGGTATGAGGGTATTTCTTAGCAGAAATCTTACAGACAAGCAAGGAGTGGGATGATATATTCACAATGATGAAGGAAAAACAAACCTGCAAAGTAGTTCTTCATAAAGGAAGGAGAGATAGATACATTCCCCAAAAAGCAAACACTGAGTTCATCACCCTTTGACCTGCTTTATAAGAAATGCTAAAGGGAATTCTTTGAGTTGAAATATAAGGTCGCTAAGTAACAATATAAAAAGATATGAAAGCATAATACTCACCGAAAGGTAAATATATAATCAAATTCAGAATATTTTAATAGTGTAATGGTGGTTCAAAAATCACTTTTAATGCCAGTATAAAAGCTAGAGGGATTTTTTTTTCCAAGATGACAGATTGGACACTTTGCTACTACAACTCACCCACTTGGAAAAAGCATAGTGTAGAGATTCACACTATGAACTTTTATCCAAGAAGGAACACCAGAGCTCAACAGAAAAAGTGAAAGAAACTTCAGATACTTTGAAAGGAGTGGTGGGAAGCAGCCCATGCTATGGTTCAAGCAGAAAACTGTGAGTCTTCAGAGCATGAAAGGGGAGAGGCACTGTCTCCATGATACACATTCCCACTGGGGTGTCTGGCAATCCAGACCATGGGGGAGTTCCTTAACCCTATCTAGCACTGGATATGACTTGGTAAATAATGGGGAGACTATGAAAAGGAGCAGCATCAAGAAGTGCTTCATGTGCATTCTCTGACCCTGGAGCTAATAGAAGGAAGCGCCATTCCTGATTCTAATTCATAGGGAACCTTATAGAAATCTGCCAGCTAACTCAGATGGGGTAACAGGTTGGGAGAGTCTCCTGATTAAGATTTGCAATTTAATTCTGTGTAGGGACAAACACTCATGGCCGGAACTGAGAGGTGAGTGGGAATAAGCTCTTGTCACAAGTGTGGGAATTGGGAACCCTCTCGCGCTTTGTGGACCATGAGGGGTGTGGCCTGGGAGCTGTGGTTCCTGTCCTAGGCATGCAGTATTGTGTGGCCTGATAAAATTTTGTGATGCGAACACAGACTGCCTAGGACTCAGCTGGCTGTTTTGGTTAACTTCCAGCAGCACGTTCGTTATGCGTGGGAGAGCAGATGGGCCAAGGATGTAGGAGCTAGGTAGGTCTCATTAGTATCTGCTGGGCTGTGGAGCCTGGACTGTCCCTCTTTTCCCATGTGGAATCTTTTATGTGGCAAAGACAGTTCCACTTCTCCATGGAACACTGTCTTAGCAGCCAGGGAACTAGCTTCAGAACTTCATTGGGGCCACAATTTGCACCTGTCATTGGAGAGCCTGAATGCAGGCTGGCCTGACCCAGGACACATCTGGCCTTGCCCTCTCATTGAGCTTAGTGGCAGAACATGGGGAAAAAAACCCTGGGAGTTTTATGGCCCTATCCATCACATGGGATATCTGAGTGCTTCTCCTGGTTAACAGAGGTCAATCATAAATCCCACATTCATGATAGCTGGCTCTCTCCTACAAGTACAATGCACTGGATGAGAGGTCAACCTACACAGCCCATTACAATATCTGCTGAAACAATTGCACATTTCTTGAGACACAGAAAATCTTTGTGTGACCTCTGCTACCACAATTGCTCATACCACCCTGGCTATTCAGGAGGACTTGAGCTTGTTCACCCACCTAGTACATTACTACTACCACTGGCAATTGAAAAAGCCACCGCACTAAGGAAATTTATAACCAAGGAAATCTTACACAGTCTACACCACTCCCACAACTCCCCGATCAGGGCTGATCCTTACACCCACCATTAGAGGACCCAAGGGAAGCCAGCCTGGTTTAGCCCTGCCAGCCTCACCTGCTTCTGAGGCTGAGAGTGGAGCTCAGGCCAGTGTGTGTTCCACAGAGCAGTTCATGGCCTGAGGCAATAGAGAGCTCCTCCAGGTAAACAAAAATCAAACACATACCCAACTATTATGGCTTCAGCCAACTCTTACCTGTAAGCACCACCTACAGGCCTGGAGGTCAAACTACACAATCCAACACACAATCAGATGAGACAAATGCACAGGGCTTGGAAATAAGATAACCTTATTGATGACCCCATCCCTGCAGGATGCCAAGAGATTATTTACATGCCCAATATACCACTACTGCAGTCAGCATTTGAGAAAACCACCATGCTAGGGCTATATATAACCAAAGAATTCATGCAGAGACTTGGGCCACTGAAATCACCGAGAAGCAAAGCCAAATGACCCTACTCAACATACATTACAGTCACACCCTCAAGGGAGAAAAAAACAGTCCCATTCAAACAAAAGTAAATTCAAAAATAAGAAGAGACACTTTCATCAAATGGAAAGAAAACAGTGTAACAATTCCATCAGCATTAAAAAAATAGGGTTTTATGACATGGCCAGAGGATCACACTCTCTCTATAGAAATGGATCATAACCAAAATAAAACTTCTGGGCTTGTTCTGGGATTGTTACTTTATTTTTTGTTTTGATGATTTGTCAAGCTCTGACAGTGGGGTGTTTAGGTCCCCAGCAATTATGATAGTGCTGTTTATTTCTTTTCTTAGCTCTAGTAAAATTTGCTTTATGTATCTGGGAGGTCCTGTGTTGGGTGCATATATATTTAAGATTGTTATGTCTTCTTGTTGGATAGCTCCCTTTACCACTGTATAATGACCTTCTATGTCTTTCTTTACCTTTGTTGGCTTAAAGTCAATTTTATCTGATGTAAGAATAGCTACTCCTGCTCTCTTTTCATTTCCATTTGTGTGGAATATTTTTTTCCATCCTTTCACATTGAGTCTGTGTGTGTCCTTGTGATTTAGATGTGTTTCCTGGAGACAGCAAATACTTTGGCTCTTTTTTCATCAATTCAGCCAGCCTATGTGCATTCAGTCCATTAACTTTGATTGATAGTATTGATATATGGGATATTAGTCTGTTCATCCTGTTAAGTGGTCCCTTATTGCTTTGTTTTACCTCTTGTTCTATTGTTTTATGTGAGTTGTGAGTTTTGGAGGGTTTTTTAGGTGAATTTGCACTGGTAGGTATCTGGTGTGTTGATTTGTATATAGTGCTGTTCTGAGTATTTCATGCAGGGTAGGTCTGGTCATGGAAAATTCTGTCAGTGTTTGCTTTTGTGGAAAAGACTCAATTTATCCACAAATTGTGAAACTTAATTTTGGAGGGTACAAAATTCTAGGCTGTCAATTGTTCTGTTTAAGTCAATTTAAGATGGGGCCCCAATCCCTTCTGGCTTGTAAGGTTTCCACAGAGAAATTTGCAGTTAGCTTGATGGGTTTTCCTTTGCAGGTTATTTATTTGATGTTTTCATCTTGCTGCTTGCAGAATTGTCTCCTTCATTTTGACTTTGGACAAGTTGATTGCTAAGTGTCTTGGAGATGACCTATTTGCTATGAATTTTCCCAACATTCAATGTCCTTCTTGTATCTGTATGTCTAAATTTCTGGTGATATCAGGGATGTTTTTCTCAATAATTTCCTCAAATAGGTTTTCCATGCTTTCAGTTCTTTCTTCTTCTTCCTCAGGGATGCCTATAATTCAAATGTTAGTTCACTTCACATAGTCCTATATCTCTCTCAGTGATTGCTTGGATTTCTTTATTCTCCCTTCTGCCCTGAATGACTGGGTTATCTCAAGAGCCTTGTCTTCAAGCTCTCAGGTTCTTTCTCCTCCCTGGTTTAGCCTGTTGTTAAAGTTTTCTGCTGCATTTTGAAATTTCCTGAAGGACTCTTTCATTTTTTAAGTTATATCATATTCTTTCTTATGTTGTCCAGCTCTCTGGTGATTTTTTTCATTGATTTTCTAAATTTTTTTGGCTTCTTTTTGTTGGTTTTCAAATTTCTTTTCAAATCCATTCATCTTATTAGCCATCCATATTCTGAATTCCATTTCTATCATTTTATCAATTTTCCTGTGGGTGGCATCTACTACTGTAGCTCTGTTGTATTCCCTTGGTGTTTTGAACTAGTTTGTTTCTTCACGTTGCCAGAGTTCTTTTGCTGGTTTCCTCTTATCTGCCTCCCCTTATCTCAGCTCTGATTAACAGGATTAAGGCACTTCTTCTCCTTTGCTTGGGACTCTTTTGAACCAAGTCCAGCAGTGATGGCTTCTTAGGGTTGGGGTATCCTGAGAGAAGTGTTGGACTTCAGAGAAGTTCTGCTGGCCCAGCAGTAGTGGTTGGGACTCAGTAGTGGGATTTAAGTGTCAAGGCACAGTTCTATAGTCTCAGGGGTAGAGTTGCAGGCCTGGCAGGAGTCCTGGAGGTACAGGGGAAGAGCCTCAGCCTCAGGCACTTCAAGAGCTTCAGAGCTGTCTCTGGGGATTTAGGGGACAGAATCACACTATGGGGGGCTGTTCCACCTATGTGAGGGCTGCCGTTGCCCAGTCATGCAGTCTCAATGGCAAAGGGTCCACATAGGCAGGCTGGCACTGCTGTTTGGCCCATGTTGTCCCCCAACACCTGCAACTCACTAATGGAGTCACCCCAGGCATCTCAAGTGGTGCCTATGGCATCTGGGGCTCTTGTTCTGTTCAGCTCCCACTCCAAGGAGGAGCATGCTTGGCCCCTACTCACAGGGCACTACACAGGGGAGTGCCTGTTCCCTTCTTGGCTTGGCAGGGGTGATGCAAAGGCTATTACTGGGAGGTTGAGTCCTGTGAAGACCTGCCTCTGTGTACCAGAATGATCAGGATGGTGTCAGTTGGAGAAACCTGGGATTGGCAGGCACTGGCTTTCTGCTCCCCTGCTCTCTGGTGGAATGTCTTTGCACAGACTCTGAGCATCTCCCAGACCAGCCCAGATGTGTGCAGTGGAGGAGGGAAATGCCTCACCGATCGAGCTGCCTGTAAGTTTTGTTTCTCTCCTAAAAAGCAGCATCATTTGGATTGCTTCTATTCTGCTCTCTTCCCTTCTTCAAAGCAGTGTGAATTGTATTGGGACCGCCAGCTTAATCTCTGAGATTATGGGTGGTGATTGTAAGTAAGAATCAGCCACACCCTGTTTGGTTGAGTTGGTAGATGCTGTAATGAGCTATAGAGTTGTTCTCCCTGTCAGTGGTCAATGCTTGCAGGAGAGAGCCAACTGCAGAGATGTTCTTTTGTGCCTGTGATAAGCTCTAGTCCCTCAGGTGGATCACTTGAATACCCCAGGATTTGGGAGGGGCCTTGTAGTTCCTAGGGGGTTGCTGGATCTCCCCTACAGCAGAGGTGGTTGGAAGGGTGAAGCTGGGCATGGTTAGGCTGTGCAAGTCTGAAAGGCTTTGCAAAGCCTTGGCAGTGTTCAGAGTTAGTTTTTCTGGCTGCTATGGTCAGCCTCTGGAAGGAGGGTCAAGGCCGACTCCCCAAGCCAGAAAGCCTGCTTATGAAGGAGAGGTGGCACCTCTCAGACTGGCTGTGGGAATAAGCTCTGCCCCTCTTGAATTGGCCTAGCCCTCAGACCCTTAACACCCTTCATTTGGTTTCCATGGCACCAGTGGGCTGGGATCCTCCTTGCCTGAGCATAAGCTGCACTCAGTTGCTGTGGTGCCACCTGGGATCCTCCCAGCCAGAGGACCCGCCCTATTCCACAGTGTGTATTTCCTGTGTGGTGGATGGGCACTGCCCCCTTTCACCATGTCTCAGATCCTCCACAGTTTCCCCCCATTAGTTCTGCTTACATGGACTCCCTCGCCTCCCAGGTTCAGCTCCTAAACCTCCCCTCATGGCCCCCAGGACCCACTGAACTCTTGGGGGCATGGGATCTGGCCTGCATGTCTGACCCACTGGCATGCATCTCCCCAAAACACCAGTGGGCAGGGAGCTTCCAGATCAGGTGCTGTGGGTCCCCTGCAGGTCCTCAAAGAATTAGGATTGGGGCCCTCTCTCTGTGGGACCTCAGACTGCATGAAGTGCCAGCTGTGAGGAGGCCACTACTCAAATTCTTGGTTCAAACCACTCTCCAGGTTACTGTGGGTGGGGGAGGGGCAGGGAGAGATAAGAGACTGAATGGAAGAAAGTCTACTCTCCAGACTCTCAGGTCACCTTCCTTGGAGGGGAACCATAAACAGGGTGTCCAAGCTCTGGGATCATGCAAATTTTCACCACAGTGTTTGGGTCTGTGGCAGCCCAGAAACTTGGCAGCCTGCTGTTCACCAAAGGACTATGAAAGGGAAAAATGAATTCCCCTCCCCTTACCATTTTGCTGGGCTCCAAGCCTCCCTGGGTTTGGTCCTCACGAATATCTGTTTTTGCTTGTATCCTCTTTCTTCTCTACTTCACAATTTTCCTCTGGCAGGTCCCCAGCAGGCTCCAGCACTTCTCTCATTGAAATTCACCTGCCCTGCATCCCTCTCCCATTTTCCCTATCCCAAAGCCCCCTTTCCATCCAGGTCCTTCCAGCAAGCAATGTCTCTAGTCAGCAATTCTGCCCCCTCCTCCACAAGGGTAATTTTGATGTGATGGAAATGTGATGTGATATCATTGTATATGACCTTAAGATTTTATGAAGCTGTGCACTTGAAATGAATTTTATTGTATGTAATTACATACAATAAAATAAAGTTGAATTTTTAAAAATAAGAAAAAATGAGTCAGGATGGATTTTATTTGGGAAACTGGTGGCCTCAAGACCACATGTAGCCCTCCAGATCCCGAAGTACAGCTCCTAGAACAAATCCAAACTTCACAGAACAAATCTCTTTATTAAAAGGATCTGTTCTGGGAAATTTGGATTCAATCAAAAGGCTGCACTCAAGGATCCAGAAAGCCACATGTGGCCACAAGGCAGCAGGTTCCCCACCCCTATCTAGGTATTTTATGTATGCTACTCTAGTATATCCTCACAATAACCCTACAAAGAGAGATGTAATATTATCTCTTCATTTAAAGACAAAGAAATAAGGACTTATAGATATTAAATAACTACCCCAAACCACACACGCATTAATCATTAGAGACAGAATTTCAACCTAGATTTGTCTGCTATAAAAGCTCATGCTCTTAATATTTTTATCACATCTCTAAGTACATAGTCAGCACAATATTAAGGTACATTGTATTATAAGGTAAAACAAGAAAAGAGAATCTAGTCAAAAAAAGGAGCTAGGCTGGGCGCGGTGGCTCACGCCTGTAATCCTAGCACTCTGGGAGGCCGAGGCGGGCGGATCACTCAAGGTCAGGAGTTCAAAACCAGCCTGAGCAAGAGTGAGACCCTGTCTCTACTATAAATAGAAAGAAATTAATTGGTCAACTAAAATATATAGAGAAAAAATTAGCCGGGCATGGTGGCACATGCCTGTAGTTCCAGCTACTCAGGAGGCTGAGGCAGAAGGATTGCTTGAGCCCAGGAATTTGAGGTTGCTATGAGCTAGGCTGACGCCATGGCACTCTAGCCTGGGCAACACAGTGAGACTCTGTCTCAAAAAAAAAAAAAAGGAGCTAAATAAAGTTTAATAACGAATTGCATAAAATTATTTAAATGCTCACCTCCAAAATTTTTCCACCATAATTAAGTCCAAAAGCAATTTACCTAATACCCAGTTCTTCTGCCATCCATGAATTTCTTTTATAAGAGAAAATCTACACAAAAGCATGGGCTTGTCTTTACATGTGTTAGTGTTTTTCACAATGTAACATAGATCGTTAATAAATGTTAAAGAGCAATACTACAACAATAAAGACTAAAAATATATAAAAGAAGAAAATTCTGCTAGTAAATGAAGATGTCTTAAACGAATAAAACTAGCAAACAATTTAATTCATTTCCTTATTATTTAGACAGAAAAATGAATTAGAAAATGTAGGTAATTGAGGAAAAATAAAATGTCTTACATAAACAGCTATTAGAGAAAAGGTAAGATCCTTGGAATATATGACTTCCATAACTAAATTATTTCCGGCTGCATATTCATTGACTGGTAAGGAAATTGATTAATATATTTATTCAACAATTTATGCTCATTTGATAAGGCTTTAGATGAGTTAAATATTAAAATGGAGCAATTGTAAAACTGAATATTAATAAAAATGATGATGGGAGAATTGACAAATGTTTTTTGGCTTCCTCTGCCATTCTAACTTCTTCCCATTCCAGTTTGACAGATGATTGAAGAAGAAAGAAGAATTTTTAGGATAGTCAGAAGATGCTAACAGTAAATAGGACTAAGGAGAACAACAAAGTACAGAGGTAGGGTTGAAAGACCTTAACTGCAGAAACCCTTAACAATTCAAGAAAGTACTTAGACATACCAAAAGGAGAATTTTCCTGGATAATGTGTGCGCATATAAAGAGATAAAAACTTCCTCAATATGTGGAATTGATTCCCAGGAGCAAGAAGCTCCCGATTACTTCTTAAAGTGTTTGTTTGTTTTGTTTTGTTTTCCTTAGAGACAGGGTTTTGTCCTAGCACCCAGGCTGGAGATCAGTAGCCTAATTGTATCTCACAGCAACCTCAAACTCCTGAGCTCAAGTGATTCTCCTGCCTTAGCTTCCTGATTAGCTAGGACTACAGGCACGTGCCACCACACATGGCTAATTTTTTTCTTTATTTTTTGTAAAGACAATGTCTTGCTGTGTTTCCCAGGCTGGTCTCAAACTCCTGGCCTCAAGCCATCCTCCCTCCTTGGCCTCCCAAAGTGATTACAAGCATACACCACCGTGCTCGGTCTACTTGTTAAGCTTTTTGATTAGCAGATTCCATGTTAGCTTCCCATACAGACTGTTTTAGTAGCAAAATCCTATGCCAAACCAAGCTCTGATATATTCCCTCTAGAGTCTTTTTAATTTTCTAATTTTTTTTCTTTCTCTGTTTCCTCCCCAATATATATACCCTGGGGAAAAGAATTTGCTTATGAGTGTGTTTCTGAGCAAGATCTTTGCAACAAAGAAATGGCATTAACTTTTCATCAGAACCCATATCTGTGAATAGCATCCCAGTTGTTAGCAGGATGATTTCAGTTACTATATTGATGGGCTGTAAGGAAGTTATGTTAGTGTGATGAGGAGAATATTTTCTGGAAAATGCATCATTAGGTGATGTCTTCATTGTGCAAACATCATAGAGTATACTTACACAAACCTAGTATAGGCTACTATAAACCTAGGCTATATGGTATAACCTATTGCTCCTACACTACAAAACTATACAGTATGTTACTGTACTGAATACTGTAGAAAATTGTAACATAATAGTAAGCATTTGTGTATCTAAACACAGAAAATGTACAATAAAAAATGTGGTATAAAAGATAAAATAAAACAGTACACTTATATAGGATGCTTACCATGAATGGAGCTGGCAGGAGTGGAAATTAGTATGGGTGAGTCAGTGAGTGAGAGATGAGTGAATGGAAAGGCCTAGGACATTACTGTGCACCATAGAATTTATAAACACTGTACACTTAGGCTATACTAAATTTATAAAAATAAAGTAATTGTGCTATGACATTATGATGGCTACAATTTCACTAGGCAATAGGAATTTTTCACCTCAATTACAATCTTATGGTACCTCTGTCATCTATGTAGTCAGTCATTGACCAAAGCATTATTATTCAGCACATGACTATTTACAATCAAGATTTTGCTTAAAAATTAATATATATTCAAGGAGCACATGTTTCCTTTCAACCAAAATCCAACATAAATCTTTATTTGACAATATGAATCCATTGTATTTAGAAAAAACTGAATTCTGCTGCTGGAAGACAAAAGATAGTAACTGGAATCATAATTATATATCCTGGTCTGTTTTTCACCACATCTTAGACCCCTAAGTTTCAGTGGATCTAGTTGAAACACTCTGAATGTTTACCAAGATACAAATATGTCTGATGGACTTATGTCCTAGTAAATTTTAAATCTAACTTGACTTATATGGAATTAGATTGAAAAACAGTTTAAAATGTTTATTGAAGGAACAAAACAGTATTTTTTCCTCATGAATTTTTGTAATTTAGTTAAATGAGGGCTTACACTACCATGTCCCAGGTTTACACGTCAGGAAAGGAGAAGATGATAATTTTCCACAGAGTAGTCACATTCGATGTGACATTTTACAAGTCTTTATAACATATTACAAGATGTGTTTTAATTTTAAACTATCCCTTGATAAGACAAAACTATTTTTGAGTTCACATTTGGGTAAAGGGACAAAAATAGAATAAAGACATCCATAAACTCTAAAATATTATATAGGTGAAAGTTTTAGTCACTGTTGTTGCTTTTGACATGTTTACTGGTCAAAGACAGTATCTCATACAATCTTTGTTCCCTACCTCACTGCTGAGAACAGGGGTTTCATATAGCATTATACTTACACACTGCAGTATGTTTTATTAGGTTGGCTATGTTTAACTATGTTAACTACTCTATACCCTGAGGCACAAGCACCTAATTGATTTTAAAAGTTATTTAACTGTAAGTAATAGGTATCAGGGCACAATTATAAAAATCAAATAAGTGAATTAATAAATCAGCATAGAATTTAAATTAAAACATTTAGGCATATTATTTATCAAAAAGTGGGAAGGATTTTATCTTTCATGTGATTAATACTTACACTCTATTATTGAGTTCTGCGTAATATAACCAAGTTCACCTGTCAATAGTCAACTGTTCTAGTATAGAAGAAATATGTATTAGTGACTGATTATTGCATTATTCCTATGTAGGAATTGGATTAGCATTTCAGACACTTGGGAAAAAGCTGATTTTTGTTACAGCACTCTCTACAGAATGCATTGTTCCTCTTCTTTCAGCCTCATCTTTAGGTCATTTTAAATTACAGTCTTACGGGAGGATAATCTATATGGGGTCGGTGATGGTCAGCCAATCATTTTGCAGTAATAGTCTTTTGGTATGTTTTTTATTCACAAAGAATATTTGCTTCATTTGAATTTAAGTGAAAGAAAACACCTGGGTAGGAAGTCTTGAGTGTGAGTTTCTTCCAGTAACACAGCATGAGATACTGATCTGATTCATATTAAAGGAAGTTGGTGACAATACCTACCAGGAACCATGAGAAATAAGTGTTGTAAAACAAACTAACCTATACATTAATGCCACATAGTGCTGCAGATCCATACCACCATCACTCAAAAAGATCATCTGGAAACTCTGCTGATGGAAAAGGCAAAAGGGATGGAGAACTGTGTCTTAATATAGGCCAATAACAAGGAAAGTAATAAGATGATACAGATTTGTGGGTTTGACCTCCTTAACACACTTACAACAACATCATACACATGTCTGTAGCTATGTCAGAAGCAAAACAGGAACTGTACTACAGCCATGAAACAAAAGATATAATTTTCACTACTCACAAAGCTTTTGAGTAGTGCTGTATCCCCAGGCTTCTCTGGGTTTTTTGCAAGGCTGAGCAAGTTTTTCCTAACAGCAGCAGGATTTTTCATGAGCCACTAGATGCTAAATTGTGGGCAGCTTCTTATAACTACCCAGGTCATACAGCGCTAACTGTGTGCTGGGTCAACAAGCGAGGCCATGTTCAGCTCAGTAAGTAGCTAGATGGGAGTGTCATAAATCAGGATTTCTGGGGCTTTCTGCTACAAACAATATGATCTCTTCTAACTGAGGCCTATTCCTATTCAGGTATAGACTAAACTGTGATAAGTCACAGATCCCCAAAATATTAAGGGTCCCTTATTAACAGTCTCATTTCTAACCTCATTTCATTATAATCTTCTTTAAACTCTTTTCTCATTACTAAAGTAATGTGGCTTTTAAACTGGGAAATGAAGGGTTGATACTTAGAATCCTAAGGGTGTACTTGGGAGGCTGAGAGAATTTGTAATATGTATTTTTAAATTTTTCTGAGCCATTTTCACCCCAAAATTCTTTACTTAAAAGAAGGCAACCCCTTCAAAAATAGACTACTTACTCACAATAGCCCTTCAGCTTATTGAAAGGGTATAATTTTGAAATACTCAACAAATAAATTTTGGCTACTATTTTTGAATACACTATCACAGTTACCTCAGACTGTATCATCAACAAATCCAAGCCCCATCTCTTTCCTTTATTTTACTAATAGTAATCTTTTATGGATGTTAGGATCAGAGTTAAAAGGGGGCTAGATAAGAACATCGTTCTTACTCAACATCTGTATATGGGAACACCTCAAAGACATTTTTGTTCCTTGGAAACTCTAAAACTTAGGAAGCATTCAGTAAAGTAGAGCTGGTGTAAGTGTATTACATTGTCTCATAGGCATGATTTACTCTCACTCAGTTACTAGTGGATATAGTCTTTGAAAATACAAATATAGTCTTTTATAAATACCATATTCACCCTTTAGGTAGATTAATAAGTATGATAGGTTTGTTTGGGCAGGTTTTATATTTCAATATAAATAGGCCATAACCAGTAAAGTTTCATCTCCCTCACATTAGGAAATCTTGCAAAAATGATGTACAAATATCATAGAAACTCTATATTAATGCTTTGTGTCCTGAATGTGTGTGCATCTTCCTTTCTCTGTAAAGAATGTCATCCTTATTTATGCACTGCTCCAAATATGTTTTTGTAACTCCCTTATACATCACAAAACTTTCTGCCATCTGTTGGACCTACAGGAGACACAAAAACTAAAGAATATATGGATATACTCATAAAAGTATGTAAAAATGAACATGTATAAGGATGCTCATTGCAGTACTATTCATCATGGTAAGCTGTCCAAATATTTGTCAACAGTAGAATCATTAAATTATGGTATTATTCAATTATAAAGTAGAATGATGAGCAGCTATTCAATAGAAATATATGTGTATACTTATATAGAACAATTCCCAAGATAATTATACTTTGTGTAATGTGCATATCAGCCTGTAAAATGCTATGTCGAGTTTTGCAAAAAGATAAAAATTATTATACACACAGTGATGGAATTTTCTTATCATATGTTTTTATTGCTTTTAAAAATATTAAATAATTCAATTAAACTGGGCAAAGGACCTAAACAGAACTTTCTTAAAAGAAGACATACAAATGGCCAAAAAGTATATGAAAAATTCTCAACATTACTAATCATCAGAGAAATGCAAATCAAAACAACAATGAGATACCATGTCACCCCAGTTAGAATGGCTATTATCAAAAAGACAAAAAAAATAGCAAATGATGGCAAGGATAAGGAGAAAAGGGAACTCTTATACACTGTGGGTGGGAATGTAAATTCAACCCTTATTGAAAAGAGTACAGAGGCTCCTCAGAAAACTAAAATTAGAACTGCCACATGATCCAGAAATCCCCCTACTGGGAATAGTTCCAAAAGAAAGGAAATCAGTATGTCAAAGAGGCATCTGCCCAATGATGTTTACTGCAGCACGATTCACAATAGCCAAGATACGGAATCAACCTGTGTCCATCAACAGATGAATGGATAAGGAAAGTGCAGTATATATACACAATGGAATACTGTTCAGCCATAAAAAAAGAATAAAATTCTGAAATATTCAGCAACATGGATAAGCCTGGAGGACATTATGTTAAGTGAAATGTCAGGCACATAAAGATAAATACCACAAGTTTTCACTCTTATGTGTTCTCACTCAAAAGTTTTTAGTTGAGCTCCAAGAAGTAGAAAGTAGAATAGTGGTTACTAGAAGCTGAGAAGAGTAAGGGGGAGGGTGGGATAGGCAGAAGTTTGTTAAAGCATACAAAATTACAGCTAGATAGGCAGAATAATTTCTAGAGTTCTATAGCAGTGTAGGGTGACTGCAGTAAACAATAATTATTTTATTTTTTTGAAAATCTAGAAGAGAGGATTTTGAGGATTACTAACACAAAGAAAAAAAATAAATGTTTGAAGTGAAAATATGCTAATTACCCTGGTTTGATCGTTACACATTGTATATATGTATTGAAATCACATTGTACCCCGTTGTATCCCATGTCAATTAAAATATATATATGTAAAAATAAATAACTATAATGTATTAAAATGAGCTCTATAAACAAATTATAAATCATTTTTTCTTTATAATTTTGCACATTTTTAAAAAATTAATAATTGATATTTTTGAAGACATAAATGATCACTCATAAGTCCCACTAGGCCAGAAATTCAGTGTACCAGATTATGGAGATTTTCTTTTGGGAAACCTCAGTGAATCTGAAAGCCATAAACAGTTAAATAAATTTCCTGGATTTTTCTGAACAAGTCCCAGACCCTCAGGAGTATGTAAAGCCTAGCTGTTAGGTTGGTAGAAAAGATGGAGCAGATTTCATCCTGACTTAGCATATACTAAAAGCTAAACTGCCTGTCAAAAAGAATTCTATACAGAATAAAATTTCAAAGCTGATACTTATAGTCTACACTAATGACCTGGTAATTGTCTTAATAACTTTTCAATGAAGTGTGAAATTCTCTGTTAACCTGTCAACAAAGTGTAAACTATTTACAAGCATGGTTTTATTATGAAATTGTGTATCTGCTGTGTAATTTACTAGTAATTCTTGTTGCTCATCCAGTAAATATTTTTGGTTACATTCTGAGTACTTGATCAATTAATATTTATATTAGCTCATAATCTTTTTTCATTTTTCTATTTGACTGTCAACTTGTTCTGGGGACCAGAGAAGACCTCCCCATGTTGGTTTGTTTGTTTTTTCATTCAACATTTATTTACCTATTAAATACATACTGAGTGATAGGCATAACTCTAAGTTCTGGAGATACAAATATGAATAAGATAACTTTAAATCTTTTTTATTTTTATTATGGGTACATAATAGTTATATATAAGTCATATGCGATGCTTTGATACAGTCATACAGTTTTTGATATTTAGGATTTCAGGTCTATTTTTGGAAACATAAACATAAATTGATACATTTCAATGCAAGATAACATGATTAGGGCAGAGCTTTAGTATGCCTAGGACATTGTGACATTGTGTTTTAAAGAACCAGTAGTAGCAAAGCTAGAATGATATAGCCAGCAAAGCTGTCCAAACATGATATGATGATGAAACTTGATTTCTAAAATATTTTCTATTTTCTTTTTTATTTATCGGATCTCTAATTATTTTTTTTAATTCAGGATATTATGGGGCTACAAACATTTTAATTACATAAAATGCATTTGCCTCACTCAAGCCAGGGCCACAAGCATGTCCTTCCCCCACTCAGTGCATCCTGTCTCAATTAGCTGTGGGTTTACCCACCCCATCCGCTCTACAACCCACCATCCACCTCCCCTACCTGACCGGCACCCAGTGAGTATTACTACCATGTGAGCACCTTAGTGTTGATCAATTAGTACCAGTTTGATGGTGAGTACATGTGGTGCATGTTTTTTCATCCTTATGATACCTTGTTTCAAAGGATGGGCTCAATCTCTATCCAAGATAACATAAGAGGTGCTAGATCACCTTTGCTTTTCATAGCTGAGTAGTACTCCATGGTATACATATACCACATTTTATTAATCCGCTCATTTATTGATGGGCACTTGAGTTGTTTCCACATCTTTGCAATTGTGAATCGTGCTGCTATAAAGATTCGAGTGCAGATGTCTTTTTATTAGAATGTCTTTTTTTTCCTTTGGATAGATGCCTAGTAGTGGGATGGCTGGATCAAGTGGTATTTCTATTTTTAGCTCTTTGAGGTATCTCCAAATTACTTTCCACAGGGGTTGTACTAATTTTCAGTCCCACCAGCAGTGTAAGAGTGTTCCAATCTCTCCACATCCATGCCAGCATTTGTTATTTTGGGACTTTTTGATAGAGGCCATTCTCACTGGAGTTAGGTGATATCTCATTGTAGGTTTGATTTGCATTTCCCTAATGATTAGAGATGTCGAGCACTTTTTTATATTTTCACTGGCCATTATTCTATTTTCTTCTGAAAAGTTTCTGTTCATGTCCTTTGCCCATTTATTAATAGGGTTGTTTGATTTTTTCTTGTTGATTTTCTTAAGTTCTCTATAGATTCCTGTTATCAGATGTATAGAAAGCAAATATTTTCTCCCATTCTGTAGTTGTCTATTCATTCTAAAGACAGTTTCCTTGGCTGTGCAGAAGCTTTTTAATTTGATCAGGTCCCATTTGTTTATTCATTTTTAAATAACTTTCTTTAGAAAATTTTGTTTGATCAAATGCTTCAATAAATGCATGAGTTGGCCGGACTTTAAGTTCATATTTTTTCTAATGGAATAA
>CAUYRT010069231.1:0-48688 GCA_963574885.1 Lepilemur ruficaudatus | reverse complement strand
GGGAGGCTGAGGCAGAAGGATTGCTTGAGCCCAGGTGTTTGAGGTTGCTGTGAGCTAAGCTGACGCCACGGCACTCACTCTAGCCCGGGCAACAGAGTGAGACTCTGTCTCAAAAAAAAAAAAATAAACTTCTAGATTAATCCTTTGCATCTTATGGGAGTTACTAATGAACTAGCAAAATTCTAACATTTTGTGAATTTTTGTGAATCTGTACATCGGGTATGATCTTTTCTGCTTTAATTTACATGCACTTATGTTTAACTGTTCTCAGTTTAGAGCTAATTTGCAGAATCCATTGATTTTCTTTTACTCAGCACTCTAAAAATTCTCTTAAAAATGTTACAGTGTCTCTTTCACTTTGGAATATCAAATATTCCATATTTAGTTTAAGGGTTTTTCACAAGATAAAAGTATTTCACAAGATAAATATATTAAGCAAATTTTGGTGGATTATTGGGACTAAATAATGTAGTTACTGAATAAGATGAATAAAGATCAAAGACTCTCATGATTAGGAAAGATACGACTACCCTCAAAAACCCCCAGAAAGTAGAGGCCAAACCTCCTGTGGATACTTCCAAAGTGAGGTCATATGGATGACTAGTTGATCATAAGAGTCCAAGTTCAGGGCCTCTGCATTGTTTCGAAAGCATTATATAAGTTAGATGTCCCCATGCCTCATCCAATTCCTGCTTCTAATAAAAATGCAGTCGTAGTCTCTGGCTACAGAAGTTATACCCAACGAGTTTATTGAAACCAAAAAATTTCTCTTTCTGATTTTCTCATTCTGCTGAATTTCCTTTCTAAGGGTTTACAAAGTTTCTCCCTTGCCTCTGGGCTACAAGTAACTATTGATGTAAGTAGGATAGTCTCCCATGTTTAAAAACAAATACAGAGACAGAAATACTTGCCTGTGTAATATCAAATGAATGGAACACTCCCAAACTTTCCAAGATAAATTTATAGCTTTGTTACAGTTTGAAATGTTTAGATCACCTCCCAGCTGTTATCTTTCAGTGACCACAGAAATGTGTCCTATCCTTGTCAAGAATAAGGTTTCATGAAACGGAAAAGCAGAAATTCCTCTGCATGAGTTGTGATGATGGCGAGTAGTTACTCAGCTCTTTTTCTTCTCAGTCCTATGCCATTGATTGAATAGAGAATCTATGAGTTTATACATTGAAAAGGAATATGATAAGCTCTTAGAATTAAAAATAATTATTTTAAGTTCTATATTGGTGGATTTTCAATGAAATTTTTGAAATATGTTTTTTTACTCATTTTTATCCTATCTTAGTTTCTTACCTTTAATTAATCTCTCACATTAGCAAAACAACAAAAAAACTTTCAGAAGAGCTGGAACCTATCCAGGATCTATTTGCACCACTTTATCTTGTCCTTTAGTCTTGTTATTATTATAAAAAGGGTCAGCTCTGAGCACTTTGAGCTCCCATTGGCAGTTAACACAGAGGACTGGGAACACTTTGTGTCTCTTTTTAGCAGTTGCTATCTGCTGTCTTTCATCACACCAACACAAAAGAGCTGGTAACCAAACACTTTCAGGAATTAAGCTCCCATTCATAGTTTTATTACTATTCGTACAGGGATTTATTATAATTCAACAAGTGAAATCTGAGTCTTTTCAATGAACTGCATAATGTCAAACATAAAGAGATGAACAAGAATCAAGGAATTTACAAACTAGAGGGGGAAACTTAAGCCCTGAATGTAAGAATAGACATGAATTTTCAGAGTCAGTGTTTCCCCAAGTATGGTCCCTGGACCTGATCCATCTGAGGAAGTGGTTAAGAAATACAACTTCCTGGGTTACACACCTAACTACTGAGTCAGGATCTCTGGTGTAAAGAGGTGTAAAGAAAGAATTTTTAACTAGGTTCCCTGATTTTTCTATGCCTACAGTTTGAAAACCACTGATGTGAAGAATGTTCTGAGCGGTTATAAAGGGAAGTGAGTCATACACATTTGTTCATCTGCAATTGTCCATGTTAACACTCTAACTGGAGACATTCTCATCATTTGCATGCATTAAAATCTGCTGGGGAACTTGATGCGAACTACAGACTCCTGGGTATGCCCCAGTAATTTTTTATTTAGTGGATATGGGATGGGGCATGGGAATCTACATTTTTAACACACATGCTAGTGATTCCAATGCAGTTGGCTTTGTGGATAACTTTTCTTTGAAAAGTGCTGGCCAAAACCACTGGCCTGTTAGATGGCAGTTGTCTGTCATCTCTAGCACTCTGTTCAGGGTGTGGCAACATTTAAAGAGTGTTATTTCAGAAGTTAGAGCAGTATGGTGACGTTCCTGACAAGGCAAGTCCTATCATTAGGCAACGCTATGTAGTAAAATGAGATCCTCATTTAGCACTGTGGTTTGAATTGATGCAGCTTATTCATTGATTTATTATGAGCATAATCAACTATCTAAATCAGAAAACTCAGACTTTTAAAAATTATACTGTGTTCATTCAGATATGCCCTCTTGTTTGGAAACACAAATCAATAGACAAAACATAGATTGGGACATTAGTTCCTAAAATTGTAATTATCTCCTAAAATAGTAATGCTGTAAATGTATTCTCTCTATGTGTTCAACATTGCAGAGGTTGTTTGAAAATATAATATGGTATAAAAGCATCCTCTGCCTTTTAAAGTCATAAAAACTAAAGACAAAAGAGAACACGTGCATGGCAGGTTACATCATATGTAAGGAACCCCCCTGGGAGAAGGGTGGATGCTGAAGTCATCCTCCACTTCCTGCTCTCAGTAGCCAGAAGTCATCCCAAGCCAAAGTCAGAGTCCACAGAACCCTAGATAAACTTCCAGTGTATAAAATCTATAATGCAGACTCAAAACTAGCCTTCTACAAATTTAATTATCAAAAAAGAGGGAAATTGTACAAATTTTTGATAAGCTTATCCAAAAATATTCAACATACATTTGTTGTACAATTAACATGAAATATCAAGAGGGACAACATCTGTTTCGGAAAGCAAACATTTAGCATGCTTGTGATTGATCGAAACTGGAAGCAATGTTAAAGATCTTTCTGGAAGAGACAGAAGGACCTCTTTGTTGAGAATGTGCCTAGGACACTTTATCAACCTTATCAATCCCAGATGTCAAAGAAGCATTGAGGATTGACCTAACTTCCAAATTATTTTCAGAATTGCAGTAACACCCACTGAAAGGCTGACCCGACTGTGCAGGAAAATGGTAGATAGAGGTATGTTAACTTGCCAGACCAGTATGTGAATTTAATTCCCTTCTCTAGTCATCTGCATTAAATTCCCAGGATGGGCTTTGAACATGGTCTTGCCTGATACAGATAAGTCGTGATCTCTCTGACTACCTGAGATCAACTTTTTGTTACCCAATAAAAAAGCCTGGGGTGGGTCTCTAATGGAGAGAAGACTGCTACTCAGGATCAAGTAGATGAAAGCCTTGTTTTGTGGTTTAGGGGGAGAAGAGCGTTGTTTCTGATACTATATTATGATGAAAACCACAGACTCATTTTCTCTGCTCTTAACCTTTTTAAACATTTAGTTTTACTTTTCTTTTCCTCACTGCTAACAGACCATACCAACACTACAGTAAAATTCCATTTAATCAAAATAGGTTGGAACCAATCATATTTTCTGAGAAAATGGGACATACCAATTAAATCTAAGAATTTCTGTGGGGGGGGGGAGTAGAGACTCTATCTTATTTGAATAATTGTAATAAAAGTTAAAACTGCCAGTGCTCTTTTCTTTTTCCTTTATAAATAAATTAGAGTATTAAAAAAATCAATTATTATCCCATAAAAAGTACATGAGCTTATGTAATTCTCTTACTAGACAATAACTGTCAGCTATATTAAAATGAGATTACAGAAAAATTGTATTTGTCTCACTCGTTATAAATTTGCTTGATTTGTTAATTTCTAATTATGTTTGTGCTGCTAAGACATTTTGTTAATCTGGGCCAGTTAACCAAGTTGTTGGTCATTTTGCTGGTAATTTGTGAAGGCTGCATAAAGGCTGGTAATTTTGCATTGAAAACAATTATTTCCCAGCCAGAAATAGAAACTATCACCATGTGTAAACATAAGGCTGCCTTAAAGGGGAAAAGAGTATAAAGTCAGGATGTGGATGACTTACTATCACTTTTTCTCCCCAAAGGAAAAGTTCAAAATAAACACCTTACTTGTTATTGGAACGGACTTTTTCAAATATTCCCCAAGTTAAAAGGAGCAGAAATTATACTAAACTGACTGAATTGCATGACATAAAGCAGATGGCTCTTGAGTAAATGCCTTCTTTAAGTAATATTATTACAGCTAAAACCAATTTTTAAGTATAATGAATGGGGTCAGTACAAGCAAGAACAATGTGATGATGATGATGATCTTTGTATATCGACCTATTGATATATTTATGTTTCAGCTGTTTGAGAAAGTCAAAGAAGTTTGTCCAAATGTGCATGACAAGATCAGAGCTATTTCTGCGGATCTCAATCAGAATGACTTTGCCATTAGCAAGGAGGACATGCAGGAGCTTATTTCTTGCACAAACATTATCTTCCACTGTGCCGCCACTGTACGCTTTGATGACCCACTGAGGTACGTTCCCATTTCCCTCTTGTGGCTTGTGTATGTTTGTATATACGGGCACAGATGCGTGTAACTTTCTTTATGGTTTCTGTAAAGAAAAAAAATCCTCAATGGAAAAAAAAACACAAAGAAACAAAACTCCAAAATCCCACCATCCAGAAACAATTTTTAATATTGTAGAGAACATCTATTCCAACTTTTCTTTATGCATCTATGATTATAGAGATGTTCAATGATTATATATGTTCAATTTTACAAAAAAAAAAGGCATCCTATTGAGAATGATGTTTTGCAACCTGCTCAATTATATTTTTGGATATCTTTCATTGTCAATAAATATTATAATTTGTAATGACTACATGACATTCCATTGCACATGTATATAATATATTCAACCAGTTCTGTGTCGGTAGACATTTGGATTGTTTTAATTTTTCACTGTTATAAACTCTACAGTGAACAGGCCTATGTGTAAATTTTTTTATTTCTTTGTATGTTGTTCTTGGGGTAAATTCCAAGAAGTAAGAACTGTCAGATGCATATCAGATGTGTCTGGGGTATGAACAGTTTACATTTTTACATGTACTGCTAAATTGCTCTCCAAAAAGGTGTTGTAAATTTATGCTGTCCCTGTGCACATAAATGCTCATTTTTTTTTTTTACACTCACAACAATATGTCTTAGAATTTTTTAATTCTTTTTTAATGTTGCCAATATGATTGTAGAAATGGCATTCCATGTTCTGATTTTTATTTCTTTAATGATTACAAAGGTTACTGCTGTTTAAATGCTTACTGGCATCTTATTCTTTTGTGAAATGTGTTTTATCATTATTTGCCTATTCTTCTATGGAAACATTTTTCTTATTAATTTTAAGACTTCCTAGAAGATTCAGCATATTTATTCTTTGTTTTTATAAGGTTCAAAATATTTCAACAATTTATGTCTTTCAACTCTTTTTATGTAGTTATTTATTATTTCTTCTAGTATTTTTATGGTTTAATTTTTACATTTAGATCTCTGATCCATTTAAAATTTATTTAGCTATAAAGAGGAATAGTCAGGAAAATCCTATTAAAAAAGAGTGATGTAGGTGTGAAAGTAAAGTAGCTTTATTACTCTTTCTAACAGATAATTAGTTCTTAAAATATTTATTAAATGATTTACTCTTTATTTGAAATGAAATTATTAAACTAAATTCCAATTTTTAAACTTTTTATTTTGTTCCTTTAATCAGACTTTCTCTGCCAGTACCACACCATTTTAATTACTATATTTTTTATTCTATTAGGGCAAGTATACACAGCACTCTTATTTTTATAAAATTTTCCTATTATCACCTGCTTATATTTCTTAATTAAATTCAGAATAATTTTGTGAAGTTTTTAAAAATTTTGGGAGTTTGATTAGAATTACCTGTATACGTAGGTTAATTTAGAAAAACTTAACATATTTAAAATATTGATTCCTCTTATTCAAGAACAACATATGTGTTTCCATTTATTCGATTTTTCTATTCTAGCACATAATGAAGTTTTATCATTTTCTTTACATATTCATTTGTGATTAATTTGATATATTTTTAAATGTTCTAGTTTGTGTGCCTTTCTTCCATTGTATTCTCTAATTTTTTGTTTACATATAGGAAAGTGATTTTTTTACATAATTTTTATAAGTGGATACCTTACTGAATTATCTTATCATGCATCCCAGCTGTTTTTCTAGAGCTGCTTCTGTTTGTTTTACAGGTATACACTTATATAATCTGAGAGTGATTTTTGTGAATGTCTTTTTAATATTTTTGTCTGTTCATTAATTTTATTTTCCTCTCTGATTACAAGGCTAGTACTTCAGAGTGATGTTAACTAGCGGTAGTGATGGTACAAGCAGTGCTCCTAGCTTTTCACTATTAAGCATGACATTGGCTAGCAAATTGAAATGCATATTGTTTAATCATTCATATTTTAGCAAATTTCTTTAATTAAATTAGAAATGGACGTTAAATTTTATTTAAAATTTTTTCAAAATATACATGAATGATCATATAGTTTTTCTCTTTTTGAGTTAAACTAAATTAGTGGGTTTCCTTATTTTGGATAAAATGTGTATTCCTGGAATGAACTATTTCACTGTCATCACACACTCACTGTGTTTCTATAGCTTTGTATTCTAGGAGCTACAGTTTAGAATTTTGATATCAGTTTTCCTGTCTGACCTGGACCTTTATAATAATAGCAACTTATATCACAAATCCACTGTTGCTCCCCTCCAACTTATTTGCATTTTCCAACTTCTTGAGTAAGATGCTTAATTTTGTATTTTTGTTTTTTAATGGCTGCTTATAGAAACGCTTTTATAAATTCAAAGGAGTGTGATTTTTTTTCTTCCTGTTGATTAGAACTAAGTGATCTCTAAATACAATACATACAGCGCTTCAGTGAATAGGATTTACGTACACAGAGTGCATCATTAATACATAACACATTCCAAGTATCATATAACTGTATAGCCACGGCCCATCGTTTTCTTCCTGCTCCTTTGATACAGCCACCAAAATCCGATAGACGTGCCAGTGGGCGCGGTGACAGCAAGGCTGGGTGCCGACTTACCTCACTGTATTTCCTTCTGCTTAATCTTCCCTAGACACGCCGTGCAGCTTAACGTCACTGCCACCCAGCAGCTCCTGCTTATGGCTAGTGAGATGCCAAAGCTCGAAGCCTTCATACACATCTCCACTGCCTTTTCTAATTGTAACCTGAAGCACATCGACGAAGTCATCTATCCGTGCCCTGTGGAACCAAAAAAAATCATTGACTCCATGGAGTAAGTCGGGTCAAATGAAGGGATGGGGGGAGGGGGCTGATTGGTGTTCTCTTTGATTCTTTGTAGTCATCCAGTAACGAGGTAACGAAGTGGGATGCCCTTGACACAAAATGCTTTGCAAAGGTGCTGGCTTCAGCTCCCCTGGCCCTGCTAGTGCCTTCACCACGCAGTGGGGGGATACTGCTGAAGGGGAAGGTGGGTAGAAAATTCTTACAGAAAGTTTTGCTAAATAGTTCAGGATTGCATGGGGTACATAGGAATACTATACATAGAAAGTGGTTTCTCACTTCTTAATGAACTCAGCATTACCACTAGATAAAGGAAGTATGATATACAGTATAAACGTTCAGGAGAAAAATCTTAGATTCACACTGGTATGGGTTTGAGGTACAGCTCCACAACTCATTAGCTGTGTGATCTCGAGCAAGTTCCTCAGCCTCTCTGAGCCCCTGTTCCTTCATTTGTAATTTGGGCCCATCTTATAGTTGTGGTGGTGAATTAAGTTAGATAAAACACTTATTGCAGTGCTGGGGAATGTCTAATAGCAGATAATCAAATA
The DNA here is from genome assembly GCA_963574885.1 of Lepilemur ruficaudatus. Classification (NCBI taxonomy): domain Eukaryota; kingdom Metazoa; phylum Chordata; class Mammalia; order Primates; family Lepilemuridae; genus Lepilemur; species Lepilemur ruficaudatus. The sequence goes on along the minus strand of CAUYRT010069231.1, from coordinate 40,688 downwards.
ATTAGTAAAGAAGAACTCATCAAGAATAAGAATTCCCCTAAGACCTGGCAGAAGGTGACAGTCTCTTGACCTATCTGGCTGAGATATACTTTCCTTACTGTCCTAATGTGCAGGAGAAATAATGTCTAGTATTTTTGTCTTCTTGCTGACTGACAGAAACCACTTTCTTCTTGGGACACGGCTCTGGTCTCAGAATAAGCATGTTTCTGTTTTCCATTTCTTCATTCTCCTCCATTTTGCTAAGATTACCTTGCTTTTTGTTGTTTTAGACTTTACATAAAAAGCATTACAGCAGAAAAATGGACTATTTCAAGTGACTTGTCACCTTATAATTTCACACAATACTGTATTTATATTTAATATATACTCTTGAAAAGTTTTAGCTAAATTAAGAGATCATTCCCTTAAGGGAAAACGTTTTTATCTCCTCCAGCTCTGAGAATAGATATTTTTGTCTGTCATTTAAAACATCCAGGACAAAGAACAATGAAGGTCATCTAAAGGACTTCTAGAGGTTGCTTAAAGTTGGTAATAAACGATGCTTAACTGGTGCAAAGAAACATTTTGGAGTATAAAGTTTGTCAGGATAGTTGGAGAAAAGGCAGGTATACTCTGAAGCCCAAAGTCTATGCAGGAAATTATGTATAAAGCCTCAGAGCATTTTCAGGATGAAATTGATTTGTTTGTCGATTAGCTTGCCTCTTCTGGTGTTGCCTCTTGGTGGATGTGATGCTTAAATATTTCATATGCCCAGGGAAGGGGCAGGCCCCTTTTGATTTCAGACTGAGTTTCCTGTGACTTACTCCAATGCTGATTCCTCTAACACCTGACAGATCACAGCACAGTTTGAGGCAGCAAAGGAATCTCTGAGAGTTCACCAGAGGAAAGAGGTAGGCTATTAACATTGAGTTCACCCACGGTGAAGGGCTTCTGTAGGTCCTCCTTCCCACTTCCTCCCTCCCAAACTGTGTCCAGACACTAAATACCTCCAGGTTTCAAAGAAGAAAAAACTCAGCTCCCAGAGGAAGAGTTGATTTATCTTTAGGTGTTCAGTTCACTTCCCATCCACCTTCAGTGTGTGTCAACCAGAAAAGGCAGGTAATTGCTACATGATTTATGATCAAACTGCAAATGACATTTGTACAAAAGTTTTTACATCCATCTGTCATTTATTGCTCTCCAAGGATAACAGTTATTTAAGCAAATATGCAGTCAAACAGCACAGGGAATGAAATTGATTTTATCTCAACAGAATACATTTTGAATGCAGTTAGGGAATTAAGAGATTTTTTTTTCAAATAGGAAAAAAGTCACAGCAAAGTAATTCCTCTTCTACCTCATTCTCTGGCTTTGCTTATGATGGCTCTGTTCCTGAGCCTGTTTCCACCTCTGTTTTACCTGGTGATTATTACTCAGAAATCAAAGATCTCCCCTGAAGCCCTCTGACATAGGCAGCCTTCCCTAGTGCTCCCATGGTACCCAATGCTCATTTTTTTTGTTGTTCTTGTTCAATAAATCTTCATTTTTTACATTTTTTCAGATATTTACAATATTGTACACTAAAATTGAAAGATATATAATACAAAACCCAGATTTATCTATTTATTCAATTAAAAGGCATATTATACTGGGCAAAAAAATTATTATTTTTTTATTTCAAAATATTAACACATTAACTGCCATGTGAGTTGTATTTAACTCATGCTAGTTTTGAGCCCAGGGCCTTGTGAAGCATATGAAGACTCAATTCTCTGAAACAAATTCAGTAAGTATATCATGAGTCACATACAACTCAAGTGGCGTGCGGTGTAAAAATTGATTCTAGTGCCGTGTGAGTTGCATATAACTCATGCACAGGGAACAATGAAAAATAACAAATTTTTCATTAAATTAGGAAGGATCATTTTGTTTTCAAAGTTTTTATTCTGTTTTCATAATAAAACACCATGGGAAAAAAATTTTGTTCTAGTGCGGTAGTCAATGTGTTAAGGAGGTACAGATGTTTTTGTTGCAGGGATACCTTATATAATGCTTATGTTGAGCCCTCGCTCTTAACAGGTTCTAATATCTGGTTGCTTATCTATTATATTCTTCAATAGACAATGGGCTTCTCAAAGGAAGAGAATATTTCTTCCTCCTCCTTGCATCCCCAGTGCCAGCACGTAGTAGTGGCTCAAATATTTGCTGAATGAATAAAAAGTTTTTGATGGCACTAGATGATCATTATTCATGCTGTTCCGGCTGAGTTCTTATTTGTTTTGACAGAATCAAGAATAGATGACAGAATTCCAAACAGGCTGATATTTTGGGATGCAGAAGTTTTATGTGTAAAATATCTGTATCTCCACATCCTACCCCTCTTTCTGATTGCCCATATTTTTCTTCTTAAACTTCAAATGAAACCTGTATGTTAAGTTTTGAATAAAGCCTAGCAACCCCTCACCAACTATTCCATCATTTATGACTGTTTCAATAACTCCTATATCAGATGGAATTTTCTGAAGTTTTAGGATAACAAATAGCATTAAAATTATTCTGATAAATATTAATTCATCTAAATACAGGGTTAGTTGCTTTAAGAAAATATTTTTTCTCTGATTTCTTGTCTACTAATTGGCCTGTGGTTAAAATAAAATTATTTTCCAAGGATGTTAGGTTCCTATTTCTTCTGGGAGTTTTTTTTTTTTTTTTTGTGATAGTCAATTCATGGGGGCCTAGCAGCTGCTATTCCTGTTAGTATTCCAGTCATTCTCATTTTTTAAAAAGGAACCAGAAGTTAGAGGAAATGATCTTGAAGCTGTGCTCTGGGCTTTGTGATCTCAAGAAAATCACCCATGAAAATGTGAAATGAGCCTTTCTTTTTTCCGGAAAATCAGTTGAATGGGAATTCCAGTTCTGAGAAATAAAGGAGGATTTGCATTTTTGGACAGGAAGTGTCCCCATTGCTCGGGCTACAGCGTTACTGCTCAGTGTTGTTAATAAAGGCAATGGGACTGCGAACTTAAACCCCGTCTCAACCATTCCAGCCCCATCCTTTGCAGGCCTCAGGTCTGGCTTGCTCAGCCCACCCTATTTTCTGTCCATGCCACAGCCTAAGACTGTCAGGCCTCAGCTCCCTTCCTTCAGCCCCTAACTGAAAACTTCCAGAATTACCTTGGTCCTGAACTATTCCAAAAAGATGAAATTTGACTTTTTAGTACAAAAACTTTAGCATGTTAGCATAAACACATTTTAGTAATAAATTAGGAGCTAATGCTCGTACTTAGTATGAGAAACATGGCCATTAATCAGTGTTAAGCAACTGCCTTCTCTGGCTCTTGTCCCTGAAGTTGTCTTGTGTCCCTGTCCAACTGTGTCAACATTCTGACTCATCTCTACCTGCATGTTACTACCTATTTGGTGATATTTACCTTTAGAAGTGTATGTGTGTAAATGCATCAGGGATTGCCAGTGAAATTCCAGTTTTCCAGAATAACAGTTTAAGTAGGATGTTTATTTTTAAAAATGTACATAATGGAAATATAGGGCTTTGGTCATTGCTTGTCTCATTTTTCAGGCCATGGTAACTCCTTTTAGGGAAGGCAGTGGGAAAGAAAAGAGCTTTTGCACCTGTATAAAAACCTGAAATAACTAGATTTAGGAGCTAGAAAAATGGATCCATAAATCTTTATTGCTTTATTAAATATATGTAAATAAATCTGATAAATATGCATTAAGAAGGAAAGTGCAGAAATGAATTATTACTGAGCAATTACTGTGAGCAAGACACTTTCACAGACATTTAATTTCTTAGCATAATCTTGTAGGGTTGATATTATTATCACTGCTGTGCTAGGAAAGGAGCAAATAACTCTTTGAAAGCCTCTCAGCGGGTAAGGCACAGACACCATTTTTATCCATGGCCATTTGATGTGGAAGCCCATGGTCTTTCCAGTTTACCCACATACTTGGCAGTGCTAGAGATTAAAAGGTGCTTTCTTAAAGTATAGACTGTGTGCTCTCAAGGAGCTCACATCCAACATGAATAGAACAGGGAGAAATTACACATGTGGTGTGGTACGGAGATGGGACTTATTAAGTCTGGTGCTGTGGAGGGGTTGGTGGGAGGACTCTTGGAAGACAGGCATATGAGATAGACTTGAAAGAGTGGGCAGTTTGGACAGGTGAGACAGAGCACCTCCCAGGCAGAGCAACTGGAGCAGGGAAGCCTGGGGCATCTTGGCAAACAGCCGGGACTCCATTTGGGCAGCACACGCATCATGTACAGGGAAGCAGTTAGAGATCACGCTGGAAAGGTAGGCTGGCCCATACTGTCGGGGTTTCGAATACCATGCAGAGGGGCGTGTGTGGGGGAAGGAGTGCTCATTTGTTTTAACCACAGAAAGACTTTGATGAAGGTGGGCTTTAGGAATATTATTATAGTCATAGGGGGTGGGGGGAGGCACTGGATTAGCTTGGGAAGTAGCCAGGGGCAGAGCGACCCAGCACCAGAGATGGACAAGTGGTGTGGAGGACTAGAACGAGGGCCTGACACCAATTACGAAAAATGCCTATGTATTTTGGGGCAGAAAAACCAATAGGGCTTGGCTACTGCTTTGCATGTGGGGTTGTAGGTATCTAATCAGCTATCAGATTTGAATACATATAACTGTCATGCCTTACATTTCTAGCACCAAGGATTTAATTCTTTTAAAGTTCAATTCTATTGAAATTTTTACTCCAATTCTATTGAAAATTTTATTCCATGTATTTCTTGGGAGCTAACCCCAACATATTCAAATCTTAAGAACTGAAGTTTGTGAAATAGACTTCTTTTAAATTACTGATTCCCTAATTTGCCTGACCATAATAGTCACCAAGGAAATACCAGCAATCGGACTCTCACCCTTGTGCATTGATTGAGTGGTTCTAAAATGGCACCCAGGAATCTGGATTTCTAACAGGGTTCCTGAGTAATTCTTATTTATGAGCAGGCAGGTTTGGAGATGAATGCCTTAAAGAGCTTTCTCACTGAGCAGCTTCCACTGGAAATGGGGATCATTCGTGTTCCAGTAATCCATGCTTCCTCCTTCACCTGCTCCCCTCACCTTCTGTTATCTATCAGTTCCTAGACCCACCGTTGGCCCATAAATGAGATGAGGTAGTAGTAGTATAAAGACAGAGAGGAACATGCATTATCCCTTACTTTCTCCCAGCCCCCAGGTGGCCAGAAAATTGAAATAGTCACTATTTCTCTACATAGCTGAGTTGCTTTTAATTCTAGGAACATCTTTCCTGATTCAATTTAAATCAAAAGGCACTTAAATATCCAGACTCAGCACTAGTAGAAGCAAAATAAGAGAAATGAAAACATTATAGACAGTGCTCATGTTCCTCCTAAGTATCAAATGATTTATTAAAATTGGGAGCTGTAATTCTGAATAAGTCTTAACATCAAGCATATCTTAATGCTCAACAATGTGTCATGTCAGCAAAGTGGTAACAGATAAGATTTTCTATAATCAAAAATCAAAATGGTATGGTTATGTCTGTCTTATAAAATAGTAATAAATGTATCAAACACATTGATTATAAAAATCACACTGATGTATTCAGGCAGGTTAATTTCTCAAAACTATGTTGTATCGATAATTTTACCAAATAGATCTACCAGCTATATGTAATTGATACTAATTTTGTTGCTCTCTTAGAGAAGTGTAGATAGACTTTGGGGTTATCAAAATGGTTCTGACATATTTTTAGGAAAGGTTAGGCTGATGCCGTCTATGGTAACTCAGTTATTCATGCTACATGTCACCATGTAAGTAGGAGTATTCAATAGTCGTGCTATTGAGGCTGCTTCAGAGTACTATAATCACTCCACTTGACAAGACTTCAGAATTCATTGGAAATCTCTGGAAATAATTATCAAGTTATTAGCATAGACTCTAAACAGATCTTTGAGATGCTTTTCATAGATTTGATAAAACAGATTTTAAGTCTGCCAAATGTAGTTGCTTTGATTTGATTTGCATTGAATGAAATTTTAAAAACTAAAAGGTTTCAGGATTTGGTGCACTAGGTTTTTATTGGGCAACATTGATTGAGTGGGACTGCTACTGAAGCACCTTGGATGAGGGAGCCTATGACTCCATGAACATAGCACTCAGCGTACTACTGGGCACATGATTAGCACTGAAAACGTGTTCAATGAATGTATTTATGAATGTGTTGCAAAGGAAGTAATTAAAGATAATTAGAGGGTATATGTAATAAAGTAGTAGTGGTACTAAAGCAATACTAATAAAATTGTGCTAAAAGTGCTACTTTAATAGTAGTAGTAATAAAGTAGTAGATTGTGTCTATTAATCTCTTTCTATCTGGGTGGGAGGACATAGGATTTGACTGATAAGATTTGGCTTAGCACTGGAGAGCAAAGAGCTCATGCATCATGCATGATTTGAACAGGCACACACTCAACCACGGTATCCTGTGACTATTCTGAATTCTGGAACTCAACCCAGAAGGTAGAAGCTCTATTTGATTATGTGTCTCACCTTTTCTTTTTGGTCTATTGTTTAATGTATGTTGCTAGAATTCTTTTTACTCTGACTACCTTCAGGTGGTTAGACGACTCTATTATTGATGAGATCACACCCAAGCTGATCGGAGATCGGCCCAATACTTACACCTACACCAAGGCCTTGGGAGAGATGGTGGTGCAGCAAGAGAGCGCGAACCTGAACATTGCCATCATAAGGCCGTCCATTGTGGGAGCAACCTGGCAGGAGCCTTTTCCAGTAAGCCTACTCACCTGGACTCCTTGCTTTGCTTTCAAACCAGGGTTCTTCTATCCCAATTAATTTCTGGCTAGTGTCTGTTTTGGTTTTTTTGTTTGTTTGTTTGTTTTTCCTTTTTCTTCTCAGGGCAAAATTCTATGTTGGGTTCAGGATTTACCCACATGAAGCTCTTCTGGGAATTACTTCTACTGTCCTGGAGTTGGGTGGAGATCTTAAATTAGCTTCTAATGAACTCTAGTCTTAAAATTTCCATGGGTGATAGTTTCATTTCTTGGCTTTCCCACTATGGTTTAAATATACCAGAACGTTCTTGATGGCCAAATTGGTAGTATTCCAACTGCCAGGGTGAATAGAAGTCACAAAGCTCACTGAGGGTTCTCAGTTTAGGAATACTAATTTTTTTACCTCTGCATACTCTCATATCCTTTTGGAAGTACTTTGAATTGTACCATCATCTTCAGAGCAACTCTGTGAAGCTTTGGGGGCCAGATAAATTTGAGTTCCACTACTTACTGAGAATGCAATCTCTTAAGCTTTCTCTTCTGTAAAACAAGACTGACGCTATTTCCTTTGGAGAGTGGATTAAGTAAGACAATGTATGAGGAGTGCTTAATCCCTAGTAAAAGGCTGGTCCCTAGTAAAAGATTGAATAAGTATTAGTCCCTTCATCCTCTCCTCTTTTCTCTCTCCTCTCCCAGTATACACACACATTTTGACTTTTACACCGTAAGATGAAACAGACGTAGCAAGGTCATCTGATTTGCTTAGGGCTTAGGAAACAAACTCACGACAATTCCCTCTTACTGCTCCTAACCATAATCTTTCCTATAACATCTTTAAGCAAGCTAACACACACACCTACAAACATATATCTGGTATGGACTCTACAGGTGTTAACAATTTCAAGAAATGGGTAATTTCTACGAATCATGTTTGAAATGTTTCCTTAAGGAGCTTACGATCAAGACTGAGGTGGAGAAGAATTATGGTTTTTTAATTGCTTAGCAGGTCCTGATATTAAGACAAGGTCCAAAATAGCCCATAAGATGTCAGAAAACAATAGGAAGCCATCTATGACTCCTGCTGTGAAAAACAGTGCTGGCAAAATTTTAATTCCTGCACAGTCAAATCAAGTGCAGAAAATAGCCCGTGCTTTTGCACTGATTTTTGTTTGGGATCTCAGAAATACTGGATTATATAGTTCCATTCGTTGGGGTCTCAGGGCTCTGTTTAAAATTTATTAAGATTAAACTGCAGGTGTTTCAAAGACATAACAAGTTTATGAAATGTGTAACCAGAAGAAATCTTCTCTTTTTTAGGGTTGGGTTGATAATCTAAATGGACCTAGTGGGCTCATTATTGCGGTATGTATAATGATGAGGAAAAAACTTGACATGAGTAACAAAATTGTTAGTGTTGCCTAGTTTCATTGATCCAAGAACATAAATGGTACTTTACTAACCAAAATTGTAGCAACTTATCTCAATTTTGCTGATTTTCTTTAGAGATAGAGCAGGCTAAAATTGCTGCTATTCTTCGAGAATTTTGTTACCAGGAAAACAGAGGTAATGTGGTACCATCAAGATGTTTTGTTTTAGAAAATCCTTGATGTTCACTCCTTTAGTTACCACAAGATGGAGCTATTTCTTCCCTTTTTGCTATTAATATTTATTAATAGCGTGAATTAGTGCAGCAAATTCATTAAAAACACAGAAAAATCATATCCTTGTAGATTAAATTCTTGATTATAAAACATATATAAGAGTTTACATGTGTGTATATAAAGGAGATATACATCAATAACTAATTCTTAATGATACAAGAAAGAGAATTACCAATTGGAGCAAATTTTTCCAGCATAAAAATTGGTGAATACAAGAAATACCTTTTCAATAATCATCTTCTCACAGGCAAGGAGAGACGTGGCCCGTCTGGGTTAGCAGCCCTTGCGCACATCTCCCTGAAGTTCAGATGGACCCTGCTGAGCTGCAGTGCGTTCAGCTCACACTGAAGCATTTTAGGGCCAGAACCACAACTTTATTCTTTAGGACAATGACTAGGAATTCAGTTATCTAAATGAGTTTAAATCTTATCAGAGACTCAGACAGTGCTTCAGACTCTGCCTCTGTTCTTCCCAGAACTGGGTTCAACATGAATTAAAATACCAATATGAGACAGTGAATTATGACTTATCAAATTCAGTGACAACTTCCTTCTGATTTCTGATTTTTCTAGCAGCCCCTCCTCTTTCTCTTCCCTACCTACCTTCTCCTCTTTCTCCTTTGAAGTTTATTTGGGTTGAACGTTTGGTGACTTAGAACATCATTATTTTAATATGATCCCAGAAACATAAGAAAGTGCTAATCATTGTAAGTCAATGTTGGAAAACAGGCAAAGTATAAAGAATCAACTTACCTCATCAAGTCAACAAATTATTAGCATGAATAATTCCCAATTCTTACACCTATGTAACATCAGTGATCTGTGAGGTGAACTGAGATACTGAGGAATAAAGTAAAGAATGATGGCCTTTTCCCAAGCACACGCCCCCCCCCAAAAAAAGTTTTTGTTTTGTTAAATGGTAGAATTTCATCAATTAATTTTTTCCAAATAAATGTTTTTAAACTTTCAGTGCCTACTATTGCTTGTGGGTAAGCACTAGCAGAAAACAAAATCATTGAAGAAATGGTAAACAAATATCAATGGGGAAATTTGGGAGACCTTAATTATTAAAATGTCTTATGAGTTAATTTTTAAGATGTGAAAACTCATTTGTTAACTAACTATGTATATTAACCTCTCACAAATCTGAGGAATTTTATTTCCTAAAGGAACCTGAGAACTACTAGTGGTTGATGGAAATATTAGCTCTTGAGATACACTTGGCTGGGAAGCTTGGCTGGGCTGAAAGAAATCAGACTTGGCACAATAACCTAGTAAGCAGTGAATCAATGTTAGCTATTTTCACTAACAGCACTAGTATTGTCTGTTTGATACATACTTGAGCCCCAGCTGTTACTTAAGACCTGGTTTAATATTTTATGTTATTTTTCCTATACAGGCTGGGAAAGGGTTTCTTCGGGCCATAAAAGCTACTCCGATGGCTGTGGCAGATTTAATTCCAGTTGATACGGTCGTCAATCTCACCCTAGCAGTAGGATGGTACACTGCAGTTCACAGGTGTGAATGCTGACGTGGGCCTTCAGAGACTTGAGGAGGGGGAGGGTGAATATGTCAGGCACATTTTCAAAACAATAGGCACTTCATTATACCAGACCTCAAATGTGAGAAGGTACTTGTTTTAATATTTTATATAGTTCCTAATATGCCATCATATAGGCATTGAGTTGTTTTATAAATACTGCTTAGTACTTGGTTGATCGTGAAATAATAAACCCTTTAAATCAATTAACCGTAAGATTCTTGATAACCAAAAGGCTTTTCTTTCTATTCGGTAATCTAAAATACAGCTTCCTTTTTTAAGGCAAAAGACATAGAAGTTGATGAAATGAGTACATATTTTATATTTTCTTGAACTGCTCAGTTCCTGGTAAATGCCAAAAGTTCAGATCACCATGTGTGGGAAAATTTCCTAGCACGCGCGCACACACACACACACACACACACACAAGATGGTTTGCACCTTCAGTTCAAATATACATTGTTGTACATTTGTTAGTAAATGGTAAACAGAATTGAATTTTTTTTATGTGAACTCAGACATATGTGTGCCATAATGTGTCACACCTCTTGGACATCTCTTTCACACACACTCCCACCCATACTTTTCCTACTCTTCTTCCATTTTGCTTATTAACCCAAAGAAGATACAAAAGAGAGAAGGAAGTGTTGCAAAGGTTGCCTTAGTCATGAGAATTACCAAAATGTCATTTTCCCTTATCTTTCTTTCATTAGTTCTCCATTTTGTTGTATTTACCTAATTTTTATTTCATTTTCCAGACCTAAGTCAACGTTAGTCTACCATTGTACATCTGGTAACCTCAATCCCTGTAACTGGGGCAAAATGGGTAAGCACCTCTAGCGATGTAACCACATAACTACTAGAGTCTGCCACAGGGGAAAAAAAATAGAAACAGTGTGTTGTGAAGCTTCCAGCGTAGTGGGAAAGGAAGACAAAAAGTAAGTAAAGAAACAAAATAATTAGAAATTGTAAATGTGTAATCGTTAACTAGAATGTACTGTGGTATACCAAATAAAGGAGTCAGAGGGAACACAAGCATGATTGTAATAAGGAATCTATTGGCTATAGAGATTTTTAAAAACAATGATAAAACCAAGCAAAAGTTGGCAGTTATAAACAATCCTGGTGATAAAATACTCCTCCCCGTTGGGGCAATGGCCAGCACACACACATCCCTTCTTTGCTTGATGTATCACTGAGAAAGTGACATGATCAATGACCAAGGAGATTTAGAAAAGTCAAATAATATTATACCTTTGTTATTGAATCAGTAACTCAACTCATTAATGTATGCAGCTGGCCTCTCATGAGTGCACAATAATCACTCCACTAGTGATTGGTAAAAGTGAATGAGTCGCTGTGGAAGAAGAAAAATCCAGATTCCTTGGACCATGGGACCAAGGTCTTGGATGGTGCTGAGGAAGCTATATTTTCAATAAGCATCCAGATAATTCTTGGTGCTGGTGAAACCCACTCTGAGAAACCCTGAACTATGCAAAGTATTGATTTGACTACATGTAAGGGACTGAATCTATTCAATGTATAAAACCTATGAAAATTAATTTGAGTACAACTTAAACATCTAATGATGACAGACGGTAAAAGTAGGCAGTTTATCCTGTAGGATTCCTTAGTATCCACTAACATACCTCTCCTTTCCCTGCTACATGGGTAACACTACTTCTACATATTTCAATGGTGAGCCATAGCACCAAACTGAGAGTTCTATTGCCGGGCAGCTAGACACTGTGGCTTGTCTTATGATAGACTTCGTCTTGAAGAATGCCTTTCCAAGAATGACAAATACCCGGCATGCATGTTTACTCTCCTCACACCCATAGCAGATGTTGTCAGCTGATCACAGCATTCTTTCCCCCTGTGTCAAGACTCTGTACTAGAATCCTTTCTAACACAGCATTTCTGGAAGCTCTTACCAACTAATTTGATTTTGCATTCAAATTGAAATCCACTTGTGTTTCCTATCAGGACAATTAGGAGGGATCGAAATGTTTCATATTAGGAGCACTAGCCATGTGATAGTAGGTTTAATATCCATAGCCTCGGGTGATGTAACAGAAAGTGATTGACAGCTGGGTAGGTGAACATGGGCTTTCTCTCCATTTAGTTGTTTCCATTAGTGTCCTTTAAGAAAAATTTTAATCTTCTGCAGGTAGGTCTTAAACACCTTTTATCAGATTTATACCTAGGGCCTAGATAATTTTTACTTTTTTTTGCTAATTTGAATGTCTTTTGTAAAAATATGTTTTCTAATCATATCTGGGTGGTATATAGAAATGCAGTTGACTTTTGTACATTGACCTTGTATCTAGCAATCTTGCTAAACTATTATTGCTAGTGAATGTACAGCATTTCCTTTCAGGTTTCTATGTAGACACACATTTAATCCTCAAAAATTACAGTATTATTTCTGTCTTTCTAAACCTTAGGTCTTTATTTTTCTTGAACTTCTAACATAATGATGAACAGAAATGGCAATACTGTATATCATTGTCTTATTCCTAATTTTAAACAGAAGGCTTCAAATATTAAACTATACTGCCATTCCTAGGATAAACCCAGCTTCAATTTGCTAATAATTTGTTTAGGATTTTTTACAACTATTCTTCAGTAGAATAAGGTTCTACCTTTTTGTTTTCATACAGTCCTAGTCTAATTTTGGCTTTGGTGTATCAACTTCACAGAATGAGTTGAAGTATATTTTCTTTGTTTTTTTCTATTCTCTACAAGTGTTTGTGTAAGATTGGAATAATCTATTCCTTGAAAATTTGGTAAAACTACCTGCAAATTATCTGGATTTGTGGTTTGTTGTGGGAAGATTTTTACTGCTTCAACTTCTTCAATAGTTATAGGATTCTGCAGACTTTCAGTTTTTGCTTGAATCAGTTTTAGTAAATTATATTTGTCTCTTTTTCTAAGAATTTAAATTTTAAATGTATTTACATAACATTTTTGATATTATCTTTTTCTTTTGCCATAAGCTATATCCATAGTGATGTTTCTCTTTTTAATTCATAATAATTGTGAATATCTTTTTTTTCTCAATTAGTCTTCCAAAGGGGTTTATTGTTTTTTCTAAAGAACCAACTTCTGGCTTTATTGATTCTTTGCTGCTTTGTTTTTCTATTGCACTAATTTCTTGTCTTCTATTATACTCTTCCCTTGTTATCTTTGAATTGATTCTTTTTTTCCTTTAACTTAGAAATATAGCTCATGAATATTCAGGTTTTTCTCATAAGCATTTAAGGCTTTACATTTCCCTCAAATGCTACTTTTGCTGTATCCCACACATTTTGCTATGTATTTGTGTTATTACTTTCTAAGCATTTAAAATTTTTCATTTTACTTTGTTCTTTGACCTATGAATATGTAGAAGTATAGTTTATAATTGTCAAATTAAATTTTTTATGTTTGCATGCGATCTTGTCCTTCAGGTCAGAAAGACAGCAGCTTAATGGTTAAGAGTTTTAGGCTCTAAAGTCTAATAGACTTAGGTTTGAATCATTGCTCATTCATTCATTCTGTATTCATGGAGGAAGCATTACTCTTTGTGCTGAGGATTTAACCCTAAACAGAAATCCATGCCCATACAAAGGTTACATGCTGGTGCAGGTCCCACAACTTACTAGACCCCACTGCTTACCACTTGTATGAACTTAGGAAAATCATTATTTCTCCCTATAAATCAATTTTCTTACCTGTCAAATGAGAATAATAATTATTCTACTTCAGAGAGCTCTTGGGAGGATTTAATGAGATAAAGTGCTTAGCAAAGTGACTAGAACAGTAAATATATCAGTAAGTGTTTGTTACTCTGACATTTAGACAGCTTTCTCGGAAGCCTTTCCTAACCTACCCTTACCCCTCCCAACCCTGGCACCCAGAGTTAGATGCTGCTTTTGAATTCCTCCAGAACATACTGTACTGACCTTGTAGCAGAATATTCAGGGAAAATATTGTAATCGCTAATCATCCACATCTCCCACCAGACTGCCAATTCCTTAAGGACAGGGAATATATGAGATATATTTTTTAACCCTAGCACCTAGCACAGTGTCTGGCAAGTATTAAATGCCAACTAAATATTTTTGTAATGACTAAAGGAAGAAGTTGAGATAGATTTAGGAAACGGAAAGTAACTGTATGTTGCTGAGACATTCATTCATTTAGTCAAAAAATATTTCTTCGGCACTGGTCACCTACCAACCACTTTTCAAGGTACTCTATTAGGTATGAACAAAACAGACAAAACTCTGTTCTCACGACACTTACATCCTAGTAAGGAGGCATATACACAAGACACAGTTAAGTGCTCAAAGAAAAATGAAGCAGACTAAAGAGGTAAAGGGTAAAATGGGAAGGCTGCTATTTTACATGTGGCGGCCAAGGAAAGCCTCTCTGATAAGGGGACATCTTAGCAGAGACCTGAAAGAATGAGGGGACAAAGCAGAGGGATATATGAAGGAAGTGCTCCAAGTTAAACAGGAAGTGCTAAAGCTTTTGATTCATATTCAAGGACAGGAAGGAGGCCAGTACGGCTATGACAGAGGCATTGAGAGGGAGAATGGTAGGAGATAAAAGGCAGAATGATGAGGTTAGGGAGTAAGGATGTAGATAAGGCCTTACAGACCATGGTAAGAGTTGGGCTTTCCCGCTAAATGAGATGAGATTCCACGGAAGGGTTCTGAATGGAGAAGTAACTATAACACACTCAGAGTTACATTTTAGAAGAATCACTCTGGCTGCTACTGGAGAGCAGACTGCAGTGGGTAGGAGTAGTGGTAGAGACCACTTAGAACACTACTGTAATATTCCAAGCTAGAGTGGTGGTTTGGATTAGAGAGCTAGCAATAGAAATTTTAATAATGGGTATTTTTCAAAGAGAGCTGATAAATTGTGGGTCATTAAAGAGAAGAATAAAAGATGACTGCAAAGTTTTTGGCTGAACTACTAAAAATACTGAATTACTATTTAGTTAGAAGTGGTGGAGGATTGTGGGAGAAGCAAGTTTTGTGTATATAATGAGAAGGGGGTGGTTGGTAGTGAGAGTATTAAGAGGTCAATGTTAGAGCTGTTAAATATGAATGTTTATTACACATCCAAGTGGAAAATGTGGAACAGACATGACTATATAGATCAGAAGGTCAAGTCAATATTGGATCTTTTATGCTATACACTGTGCATAACTTTTAATTGATTTCCTTTTTCAAGCATATATACCTATGGACTGGATGTTTATTGAGAATCTTGTCTGTATAGGGTCTGTATTATTCATATAGATTTCTAGGTGGTATCTTTTTAGGGAGGACAATAATAATGTCACCATAATAACTGATATCTTTATCATAATTGAATGATGATATTTTTTCCATATTCTTTGGAAAAAACCTACATAAATCAAAATTGAATTCAAATGAGTATCTTTGAAAAGAACTATTGAATTCACAAATGTACATAAAAAGGTTTTTTTTTACTAAGCTTAATCTAAATAATTTATAAAAGGAAAATATTATGAAAACACCCTGGAGACCAGATTGGACAACCAAGTCTGACATATTCCCAGAGAAGTAAAAATACCAAAGAAGTAAAAGATTGTGGTATTTTTTTGTTTTTGGTTTTTTTGTTTTGCCAGCACTATGCTGTTTTATAGATTGTGGTATTTAAAGTAAATCAACACAAGGGAATCTGCCTTTTATAATCTTTTACTTAAACCTTTAACAAAGACTTAAGTAAAATCTTAAGAAACTTTCTTAATGGTTCTGCAAGTAATGATTCAACCAAGGAAATAAGGCTCCTCACCTCTGTCTTAGGGCTTTCAGAATAGATAACCTTGGAATTAAATTATGGATTTACATTTTTCTGAATAGTACTTACTTGAATTGATTAATCTATGTCCACAACAATCTGTTTTGTTTTAAGAAAAGGACCCAATTCTTAACCCATTTACATGGTTTGATTTTGCAGATGACCACGTGCCCAGCATAAAAATCTTTACATAGTTCTCAAATTGATTCTTGACTCTATATAGCAAATCCTTAGTCTTTATTACTTTTACCCATTGCAAATGCCTTCCACTATGATGGGCTTATGTTCTCATAGACCTAGCACTTACTCTTTTTTTTTCCCCCAGGATTCCAAGTCTTGGCAACCTTTGAAAAAATCCCATTTGAGAGGGCTTTCAGGAGGCCATATGCTGACTTTACAACCAACAACTTCATGACCCAGTACTGGAATGCAGTCAGCCACCGTGCCCCTGCCATCATCTACGATTTCTATCTGCGGCTGACTGGAAGGAAGCCCAGGTGAGAAGCTGAGTCAATGGCTTTGAAAGTCTGAGTGCATGGGAGATCAGAACCCCAAAGTCTATAGCACTCTTTTCAACTCAGGCTCAAAGGAGACAACTGAATCTGACACATATATACAGGTTGAACATCCCCAATCCAAAAATCTGAAATGCAAAATGCTCCAAAATTCCAAACTTTTTGAGTACCAACAAGATGCCACAAGTAGAAAATTCCACACCAGACCTCATGTGACAGGTCACAGTCAAAATGCCGTCAAAACTTTGTTTCATGTACAAAATTGTTTAAAATATTATATAAAATTACCTTCAGGCTATGTGTATAAGGTATATATAAAACATAAATGAATTTCATCTTTAGACTTAAATCCCATCCCCAAGATTTCTCATTATGTATATACAAATATTCCCAAATCCAAAAAAGTTCGAAATCTAAAACACTTTTGGTCCCAACCCATATGAATTCAGGGACAAACAAAGCAGTTGTAGTGAGAAGCTCAGAGACTCCTAAGTTGAAAATCCTCCTGCATAAAAAAGGAAATTACAAGTTAAGGAACTTGCTTGATGAATTCAGCAAGTAATCATCCACACAAAAATAAAAGCAACCAGCAGTCTGTCACTAGGGTTTTCCAAATAGTTAGATATTCTTAAAATATACACTCATGAAAACAGTCTCACTGAGCATGTGCTATGTAGCACTCTTGGGCTAAGGACAATGCACGATGATCCCATTTTCATTCTCAAACCACCCAAGGAAGATGTCCTTATCATCTCAATTTTACAAGTGAGGAAATAAAAACTAAGGGAAGAATCTGAAGTAGTCACAAAGAAAGTGATAGGAAGGTTGTGGAGAAAGAAGAGTATCAAAGCCAGTATTCTGAATTGGATTTACTGCCACCTAGAGATGAGTGAAGAAATTAGAGGGAACACAGTGTGCTGATGCTAAGGCAGCTCTGTCACCATCTGTGTGACGTAGGACACATCCCTCGCTTGCATAATACACGTGTCATAGGAGTCATCACTATTATAGTTGCCAAAGGCGATTCCTGTGATCAAGAATCAGAAACATGAAAGGTATTGCCCTTCTGTACTAGCCTCTTTATAAGGGAGGAAGTCTCTCTCAGCATGTTTAATATTCATCCTTATTAGCAGTACAAATGACTAAAACTTGGCCAGTTTAGAGTTTATCCTTCTCCAGGTGTGTTTGTGTGTGATGTTCTATGCCTTTATATCCATATGTGGATATATTTAAATATAATTTTGCTTTGAGGTAGGGGTGTGTGTGTATACATAAAACAATCATACAATTTTCAAACTTTTTTCACTAATTTTCCATGAAAATCTAAGTCATTCTGCCTAGTGTTGTCTTTTTTTTCTGCTTCAAACAATGGGGCAATGAATATCAGTGTGCATGCCTCTTTGTAGAACGTGCCCCTATGTGTGGGGAAGATGCTGAGAAGTAAGACTGCTGGATTAAAGGATATGTAGATTTTGTTACTACTGCCAGGTTGCCCTACAAGAAGACTGTCAATTTGTACTACCACAACAGTATATGAGGGCACAAAGCAGTGTGTATTTCTCAGTCTCATCAATATTTTGCAAAAATTAATTTTTTGAACTGTCAAACTCATGATGAGTAATGACAACTCTTTCTCTTTGTTATTTTGATTTGCATTCCCCCGATTGCTGGAGACATTTGTTTATTAGACATTCAAGTTTTCCCCTCTGTTAGTTGCCTTCTTCTGTTCCTTGTGTATTTTTCTATTGGATCATCCTTGTTAATTTATGGGAACTTGTGTGTGTGTATAAATACATATTTTATGTGTTTTCTCTTAAGTCAGTTTCTTTTAGCTTTGATTATAAAGATTTTTATAATATAAGTAAAGATTATATAATGTAGGGCTTAAGAGGATGGAGTTTGGAGTCACACTTACAGGATTTAAATCTTAGTTTCAGCAATTTAGCCTTAGTTCATCTAAGGAGCCTTAGTTCATCTCTCCAAATCCTAACTACTTCTGTGAAAAGGGGTTAGTAATATCTATTTTACAGGGTTCTATTTTAGAAGTGCTTAGAACATAATAATCCCTATTATTACTATAGAAGTTTTAAATTTTTATGTGGTAAAAAGAATCATTGTTTCCTTTATAGCTTTTGTATTTTAAGAAGACCTTCCCTATCTGAAAGGAATAAAAAAGTATTTTCTAAAAAAACAATATATATTAAGCTGATATAGTCCTATACATACAGTGATATTGTGTACAACCATTCTTTTTAAAAAATTAAAATAAATTTATTGAAATCACATCAATTGCATCAGAATTGGGGAGTAAAGATTTAGATAATAATAGTTAAGTGGAACCCTATTATGATGCTTGTATCAAGGCACGATGATATCTACTTCCTGCCTAAGAAATTCTCCATAATACAGTGAGAGAAGTGCCTCATGAGTCATTAGGTACATGGGCATTAGGACTTGACCAGAAATAAGACCAAATCCCCAGAATAGCATCATCAATAATTTCTGAGTCAACTGCAGTAATCACTTCTACTAAGATTGGCTTAACTAAAATAAAATGAAATGCTCTGTAGACTAAAGGTGACCTCTAGCTAAAAGATCTAGGTTTGAGCATTAGCTATATTAACCTTGAACATAATCTTTCTGTAAAATGAAGACAAATAATGTAAATCCAGAGTACCTCACAGTCACATTGTTAGGATCAAATAAGATTGCATATGAATTTTTGTAAATGTTATAAAGTTGGGAGGTTCACAAAGAAGATCTGGTCCAAGTCCTGACCATAGGATTGAAAATGTCGTTCATCTTAATTAATGAGACACAGGGTAGTGAGGTCAAAACTGGGCTGGAATTTGGCTTTGATACTTAAGTTCACATTACCCATTCATAAAAATATGCACAAATACTTACCTCACAAGGATGTTATCAAAATTAGCAGAGAAAATATTTTTTTAAAGTATTAGCACTGTGCCTAATACAGAGTAGGATATTAACAATGAATTCCTTTCTCTTAAATCTGTGTTGTAATTGACAACTGGTATTGGTTCGGCAGATGCTAATATTATAGTCAATACATCTGCCTGGAAATTATTAATATATACTAAGACCTCAAGTCCCATCAATTTTTTTTTAAAAATCCAAGAACATATAATAAAGAAGAGAAATAGGTTTTCTAACTATCTACTTCAGAACTCAAAAAATAAACAGTATGTTATTAAGGGTGAATAGTTGGCTCGGTTTTAAAGTAGGTTTTCTATACTTGAGCAAGAGAATTCAGAAAAGAGGAAGAGGAGTTTGGTGGTATTAAAATGCCTCATAGAACAAGCTCCTTTAGATTCATCCCCTTTCCTTTCTGTTGAATGGACAGAGTTAATGTGGAAGGAAAAAAAAGGAATTTTCGTGAGGAATTGGGGGAAAGAAAGAGGGATAATTTTTATATTTTCTTAAAAATAATTTCTTATCTATCCTTAGAGAGTGACAGGGAAGCAGCCATCTGTGGTGTGCTGATATTTGCTCCTCTCTGATCTTTTACCTCAGGATGACAAAGCTCATGAATCGACTTTTAAAAACTATTTCCATGCTGGAGTATTTCATCAACCGGAGCTGGGAATGGAGCACATACAATACAGAAATGCTGATGTCTGAGCTGAGTCCCGAAGACCAGAGAGTAAGTATGGCACTGGCTTATACAATAGGAAAATCTTACTCATTTGAAATTTAAAAGTATTTGACCTGGAAAGCTGATGAATACAGGAAGCTTTGGTTATATACACAGATTTGGGGGTTTTTTTTTTGCTAAGAAAATCAGTCAATGCTATTAACACAGTCACAGGAAACAAGCTGAATGTACGTTAAGAGACCTAGGTTCTTGGATTTAAATCTTCAATACTGTTCTGTAGTCATGTTTCATCTACTGCACTTCAATCCTTTCTTAACCCATCAGCAGCCATGTTTTCTATTAATATACAAACCCTCTGTACCTGTGGGTGCCTCTGTCTTTCCCCTACCCTCCACAGCATATGACTTCAATGAAAAATAATGATTTTATTGCTCATAAACTCTTTCATCCACTGTTCTTGTCAAATGAAAACCATTTGGCATCTCCACAGTTCCCTCCTAACTTTATTTTTTTAAGAGATGAGGTCTTAGTCTGTCATCCAGGCTGGAGTATAGTGGTGTGATCATGGCTTAAACAATCCTCCCACCTCAGCCTCCCAAGTAGCTGGGACTACAGGTGCAAGCCACCATGCCTAGCTAGTTTTTTTTAATTTTTAAGACAGGGATCTCACTATGTTGCTCAGACTGGTCTAGAACTCCTGAGCTCAAGTGATCTGCCCACTCTGCCTCCTTAGTAGCTGGGATTAAAGGCATGAACCACAGTGCCTGCCCTTACCTTTTTAAAGCTAATCCCTACACCTATGCACGGTATCTCTTCTGAGACCACCCTTCACAAGCATCGTCAGTCTTCCTCCCTACTATATTTTTCTTCACCAATTCAGACGTTTATTTCTCACGATAGGCCTTCAGTTTAATTGCTTAGTATCAACACCATTAATTTTTTTAGCTTCTTGGCAGTCATAAAGGATAAGGCCTCAAATCTTTGCATATTCTGAAATTCACAAATATAGAAATCTTTCATACTTTGTACCTGTTCCTAGCTCTTTTTTCTCAAAGAATCTTGTGTTCCCTGAGTATGTCCTCATGCCATTACTAGAGTTTTCAACTAAATTTTAAAGTTTTCACTCTCTTGATTGACATTTTCCACTAAGAAAGAAATTTTTTAAAAAAGCATTTCTTGGTTTATTTTGTAGCTGACATTACATAGAAGAAACTAAGTCACATTGAGAAATAAATGCAAGATGGCTAGCTCTCCTTACTTACCAGCTAAGGGTTTTACTTTTATATATCAGCCTCATGGAGCATGATTCAAAATCAAGCCCTAGAATTATTTCATGCAGTGGAACCTAAGGGTTACTTGCAACGTCAAACACCATAAATGCTGTATTAAGTAAACCAGGTGAAATTTAGAAGGATATTTTATCTGAAATCAGTGCTGAGTACCTTTCAAACTGACAAGAAATAGAGCTATTCCGAAATGTTTACATATCTTATATAGACAAAGTTCTTCAAGCACTAGTGTTTGAAATGCATGGATGATGATTAAACCAGCTTATAAAAACAAAAATAAACTCAAGCTATTGTATTTTTAAATTAGCTTCAAATTTTATGTAAGCTTATCCTTATTGTATTTTTTCCATGTAATTTACCCATGTAAATAATTTAAAAGGTAATGAGCTTACTTTCATTTTTGACATTTTACTATTTCAACTTAAAATGATTAAAAATTTTGTGAAAAGAAACAAAGCTTCAGTGGATTTAACATATGCTCTAAAATTAACTTTCAAAAGTAAATAGATCTAAATGTAATTGCCAAATTCCAGTGTGGCTCAGAATTCAGTTTGATTTGCCATATGGAATCAAATTTCCAAACTAGGGCCTCATTGAAATCTAACTTAGAAATGTGAAAGAGTATAAAAATAAAAGCCTCTGTTTATTAATATATAGATGAATAAATGATATTTAGTGATACTGTGAAGAAATATATCCAAACAAAGTAATGGAATTACTTTCAAAAAGCAATTCAGTTCTTGCACAATCCAGTGAAGAAGCTCTCTGGACCTTGTTACATTTGCTCCCTTTGTTAATACTCCAAATTTCATAAAGCTTTGAGACATCTTGCAATAAATACATACAATAAAAGAACAAAACAGAAATAAAACACAAAACCAGGGAAAATATGAATCAGAATATGAAGTCACAGCTTGGAGTGAAAAACCAGAATGTTCATATGTAATCTCAAAGATCCTACTAAGTTGCTGTAGTTAGGGAATTTGTTCTTGAGATTTCTGGTGGCAAAGTGAAAAGAAAAATATAGTTTCATGGAACTCACTGAACAAAAGGAGAAAATATACCAGTGTTCCAAGAGAAGCAAAGCTTTTCTTATCATTTAACTCAAAAAGAAATGTTTATAAGCAATAGACACAATGGATAACATCTCTACAGCCAATGCATTAATAACTTTTAAAAAGCTATTTCTTGTCATGTTTCTCCATGAAAGTCGAGAGGATAAACCAAAAGTAATATGGATAATGACTCAGCAAAGAGCTCATTATTAAATGTTTATTGAAAAACTCAATGTTAAATGGGGATATTAATATTTAGTTACCTTCCTCCCAGGTCTAAGATGCTTTTCTGTGATTAATATATAAAAATTTTACTTGCATATAAAGGAGGCAGAATTAAGTAGCCCTAGAGAACTACTAAATCTTTAAGATGTCAAATTCAATTATATTCTTTAGAAGCTTAATATTTCCTAGATAAAGGGAAACAAAGCTAATTATAGACTTTGGAGGAAAAATGCAAGTTATGAATGAAACCCAAGAGATTGTCAGAAAATAGTATAGCCATTTTAAGGTCAATAAACTTGACTTTTACTGGTAATTGGCTTTTTGGTTCTGACAATTTATGCCTTTTATTTGGTACAATCTAAGCCTCCATCAAAGAGTAGCTGTCTGCAAAAACAAAACTAATATAAAGATCAAATAACAGACGAAATTGCTGTTTAACAAAAAAGAAACATTTTGGCTTCTAAAATTAATATTAAAATTAATTTGGCTGAAATTTTATAATTCATTAATGTATTCAGCAAGTATTTATTGAATGCCTACTTTGTGTCAGCTATTATTGTTCTAAAAACATCATTTATTTGAATGTAGACTTTTTTGCTATTAAAATCCTTCACAGTGAGGACTCACTGGAAGTTTAGTCAGTTAAGACTTATCAGGCAATTCTCCTTCATTGTACATGAGAGAAACTGTTTACTGCTAATAGCTTTTAAACAGGCAAAAAGTGATCCAAGAGTGCAATGTATCGAAGGAGAGAGAACAGTGCCCAATGGGGAGGACTGAGGCACCATAAGCAAACCCTCCTCTTGCTAAGATCTATTAAATACTGGAAACCTTTTTATGCTAGCACAAGTTCATTTTTCAGGGCAGTCTCTCCAAATACACCAAATGAAAACCTAGAAAACCGAATCCACCCACTGATGCAATCTTTTATCTGATATTATTTCAACAGGGCCAAACCCAAACATTCCAAGAAGTACCTAATACTTCATATACTTCCAGAGATGATGCCACAATCTTCCTCATACCCTTTCTACTGTTTAACAAATTTTATTGCCCCAAGTTCTTTATAGTCAATTTCATTTGAAGCTCATTTCCTTCTTCTCTTTCCCCAATTTAGCTCCTTTTAGCCATAGCCTGAATGGCTCAAGAAGGACGTATCAGGTTTCTCTTCTCAGCTCATTGTCTCTATTTGTAATCCGTATAAAGCTGGGCCCCACAGGAGCCTGCATAACATCATTTTCAAGAAAAGCACAGAAGAAATAAAATCTATTGAAAGCAATTAAAACTTTTACTCTAGCTTTTCAGTAACAAACCAAAAAGAGAATATATTTTTAATGATGCAAAAAAAAATTTTAATCCTCTTTCCTCATTGTCACTCAATATCTACCTTCTATGTGACAAACTTTCTCTTCCCAAATAAATTAGTCAGTCTGTCCCTTCTCCCTCTTCCCCTCTACTCCCTCCTCTTAAATCACTTCTCTTTTCTTTCACCACCACTCTTTTTTTTTTAAATACATGTTCTGGCCGGGTGCAGTGGCTCACGCCTGTAATCCTAGCACTCTGGGAGGCTGAAGTGGGTGGATCGCTCAAGATCAG
Organism: Lepilemur ruficaudatus; assembly: GCA_963574885.1. Classification (NCBI taxonomy): domain Eukaryota; kingdom Metazoa; phylum Chordata; class Mammalia; order Primates; family Lepilemuridae; genus Lepilemur; species Lepilemur ruficaudatus. The sequence continues at coordinate 16,588 of CAUYRT010069231.1, read as the reverse complement.
GAGTTCGAAACCATAAAATACATGTTCTGCTAACCTATCCCTTAAGGCTTTGCTTCCCAAAGCTTACTGTAATCTGCATAATATCCTGGTAACGCTATTGGAAAGTATGCCAGGCCAAAGGCACAACACCAAAATTTAAGCGAAAAGGAACAGATGCATAATTTATGTTTTGGCCACTAATGTGTTAGTTCATCACTTTGAAAAATAATTACTCCTTATTTACTTGAAAAAGTATACCAAGCCAACCATAAGCTTTCACTACACTAAGTAATATCAGTTCCTTTAAATTTTCCTCACAAGACTTCCTAAATATCATTTGTTTTGCTTGGCCCATGTTTAAATACTCCTATGTAAATGGTAATCCATACTATCAGTACCTTTGAAAAAATAGCTCAAATAATCTCTCCTTTGGAGAGCTCCAACCTATGTCTACCACAGGGAATGTCACTCATTTATGTAAAAGAAACCTCACCCATTTTCAGCAGTGCGATTTTGGTAATCAACAATCTCTGTTGCCTTTCAGGTATTCAACTTTGATGTGCGCCAGCTGAACTGGTTAGAATACATTGAAAATTATGTTTTGGGAATAAAAAAGTACTTATTGAAAGAAGATATGGCTGGGATCCCAGAAGCAAAGCAACACTTAAAAAGGTAAGCATAATCAGTCAGTATTTATTGAGCACCTACCATGTATCTGATGTTATACCAGACATAAAATGTGAGCACGGAAGGGGAGGAATTAACATTTCTTAAGCATTCAGGCATTACCAGTGCTGTGCTCTATACTATGCCTTGTAATACACTATTTCATTTAGACGTCATCACACTCCTAAAAGGCTGGTAGTATTCTTGTTATCCCTATTTTATCAAGCAGGTATTTAGGCTCAACCATCACAAGCAACTTGTCCATGGTAACACACAGTAAGTACAGGAGCCACATTTGAACCCGAGTTTCTGTTTCTTCTACAACACCCTATCACAATGTGATGTTAGGGATGGAGACTCAGTCTCCATCATGCCTGTCCAACAGACAAGAGACCTGATCATGCCATTTAACCTGGGAAAAATACTTTACACTCACTCCAGTTCCTTCAAATTCCTTACATTTCTTTCAGTCATAATCCCTACAGGACAAAGAATTATCATCACTCTGGTATAATCCTGGTAGAAGCAGAGGGTTTGAAGTGCACAGATAAGGATGGAAACATAGATTGCAAACAGGAAGAACCTTGAATAGCAGGCTAAGAACTTTAGAGTTTACCCTCTAGTGAACAATAACCAGCGAAAATGTATGAGGTGGTAATATGATCAAAGTATATTTAAGAGAGATTAAGTGAGTCATGCTCGTAAATAGCTTCAAGTAGAGAGACGTATACAAGAGAAATTAGGGAAATCTGGTGGAAATCTGACTATTCAGCAAGAACATTATGGAAATGAAAGATACAAAAACCTAAGGCCATCAAATCATGCCACATACCTTGTGAGTACTTCATAAATATTTGCTGGTCACAGCCAGGAAAAGACATATCTATCTTCAGATAATGTAGCTGGATATCTGGTAGTTTTAACTTTGGTTATGTATGTCTGTTCCCCAGGCTTCGAAATATTCACTACCTCTTTAATACTGCACTCTTCCTTATCGCCTGGCGCCTTCTCATTGCAAGATCTCAGATGGCCCGGAATGTCTGGTTCTTCATCGTGAGCTTCTGTTACAAATTCCTCTCCTACTTTAGGGCATCCAGCACACTCAAGGTCTAAGAACATTCGGCAAACACCTTTTATCCGGAACCTCTCAGATACCTCTAAAACAGCAAACTGTGGTTCTCAAGACTAGGAAGTAACAACACGCCCAAGCTGTCAAATGTCACATGTGCTGTTATATATTCATCCCAATTCCTTAACTATATATTCTTTTTATTTCAGTGAGAGAAGTCATAAACTAGCCTATAGCCACAAATAAATATTTTAGGAAAAAATATTTCCAAATTGTTTCCTAAAGTCCTATGCCCTTGCATATTAAACATGAAAGTACTCCCACTGTTCTACATTCATCTTTTCTCCTTGAGTGGGTTAGTTTAGACTCAATAAACATGGAAGAACACATGGTAGAAGCTGAAATAAGCTAAAGACAGACAGTACTGACCTTGGAACCATTCTGGGGTACCCAGTAGAAAGATTTAAAGTCAAGATGAGTAGAAGAATGGCCTCAATATCCTCACAAATGCTGTGAGAGAAATAATTCCCCTGAAAAGGAAAATGTCTCTCCCGCCTTCCCATGTTATGTCTTGGAGTCCTTGATGAGGGGGGTGGGGGAATCAGTAAAATGGGTTCACATTTAACATTTTTCTTAACTATACCCACTTCTTAAACCTAAAAAGGAACAAGAAGTGTAACTATGTACAGAATGAGGAATTAAGCATATTTGCATTGAGGACTCTCATAATTTGAATTTGACAATTACTATTTCTAAATCTTTTTAATCCCCAATTTTCCTGATAACCTTCTCTCAAGAGTTTCCTTCTTGTCCATTAAAGTTTCCAGACTCCTTATATTTAAGCTATTTTTCACTCAGGCCTCAATGAGAGTGGCTAACGGGGGGAGGGGGGACATCCTAGACTAGAATTATGTAAAAACCCAGTCACTTGATCTTTGCCACTGAGGAAAGCAAAATTTCAAATAAAATTTTAAATTCTAGTTTTAGTCTTCTTGTGTACTCTTCTGTGATCACCAGAGGATTAATATCTTGATCATTTCAATTGCACAATAACTGTACAATGTACAGCAGAAAAGTAAATAGATTTTAAGTTTAGAGGTGTCTTTTTTTGCTTAAAATATTTTGTGTGTAAAACAAACTAGTAAAAACTATATATACTCTCAAATTCCTATACTAATAACTTTTATCCCAACTGTCCTCATATTTGAGATGAGTGTTGTTGGATTGCAGCATTTCTTCCTGTTAAAAACATGGAATATTATTCAAATATAGTATTTGGGGTCTAAGCAACTAAAAAGTAATAATCCATCACACAACTACTTGAAAATTACACAGGCATAAAATGTTAACAAAGAATGGCAATTATATTTATGCTCACTTTCTGGAATAATCGGTAATATTCAGAAAGGCACATTCAGGTAGTTTAGGTATAGAAGGCCCCAGGGCAGTATCTAGCCCCGTATTGGATTATCCTGAGCTCCGTAAGGGGAACTCTTCCGTGCAATGTCTTTCCCAATCTCATCTAAATTCTGGGAACTACTTCCATGGCACACACCCCGGCTATGAAACAAAGCACCTGGTGATCTTTAGTTTGAGATGTCTACATAATACTTTTGAGTTACATCAATTAAGATACAAACTAATACAATAACCATGAAATCAAGATATAGTTCAGTGGGATTGGATTAAAACATGATAGCTCTAAGAATTTACTATCTTTTGATTGTATGCTTCACTAATAACTCTACTAATCAAGTACTCACATTTTGACTTTTAATTAAATAAAAATTTGAATTAAATTTCCCCCCTTCTAGTGCTGTGTCTTTAACTGCTGAATATTGCATTAAATCTTACCCATCCCCCTGAAGGACATAATCTTTTAAAGAACTCTTTCAACCAAATTCAATCACAGGAGTACCTATCAGATGAATATAAATTAACATATAGGTACATAATGTTCACTTTTTCTGACACCATTAATAGGGTTACATTTACCTGAGTATTATTCTACTTGTGGCATCAGAGAAATGACACAAAGTTCTCTCGTGATGATTAAGCAGTAAAAGTAGGTATCTGTATGAAAGAAAATCCCTAGTATATAACCATTTCACATCAAGACCAATTAACAATTATTTGAATGCCTAATATATACAAAGAAATGGGAAAGAACCATTTTGGGAAGGAATAGGATGGAAAGTACAAAGAAAGGGCACCTATGTTAAAGAAGTTTTAGTAATCCTCATGCTCCGCACTCACAAGATACCTTAAATAGTATCAGGTATTACAGAGCTGAAGAGTCACTACCTGTGGCAATTAACACCAGAAAAAGTTGAGGCAAATGGGCACACAACTCAGAAAAACACCTCTCACAATTTTATACTAACCTAACATTGCCTCCATTTAACACTGCATTTAAGTAACTAATATCTCAAGGTAGACTGGTCTCATAATACCCAAATAGTGTGGTCTGACAATGAACATAAAAATTAAAGACAACCTAAAGTTTCCAAAAATATCAAAGATTTTCAAAGTTCACAGGAATAACGTACATTTCCACATGGCTACTTTTCTGGAACTGCTATTCTAATAATTCTGGGAACATAAGCAACTGCCTATAGTAAGAAGTAACCATTGTACCACATGCCCACACAGAGGTATGGAAAAATTAAAAAATTTTTTTTAATTAACAAAAACTAGTAGTTGCTGGTTTTAAGATTTAATTGGTTTGCAAGACAGTGGTGCCCTGAGACGTACATATACTACTGAAGCAAAAGAATCTTAACTGAAACTAAGTTTTGCCAGAAACATCTCTTCTGATACAGTTTAGATGTGTCCCTACTTTATTTGAAATACTGATCCCAACCTGGAACTGTAAATAGTGAGGAGATATGAAGTAGGGCAACTTGGGTCAATTCTAGAAAAATACCTTGAAGAATTTAAGGTAAAAAGTCACCAAATTGATTTGCATAACTGCTTGTAAACAGAATACAAAGAATTTCTAAACATTTATATTAAATAGTTATATAAGCTGTTGCTGAAGGTCTGCTTTAGTATATAGCTTTCATTAAGGTGTATTTTTCCCCATGCCTTCTCACCCTGAGTAATTTTACTTTAAATTACATTTGAAAGGCATAAATGAGTTATATTTAGAAGAGTTACCCTAATTCCTTTTGTTAAACATCCAATATTATTTGAAGTTGCCAAAACAATTTAAGTGTTTCACTGATTACAATCTCGTTTGTATTCAAATTTGTTTAGAGGTTTATAAACCCACTTTTTGAGTCAATTGTTCAATTTTTATCACTTTCATCTTTAATATGAAAAATATAAAATAAATCCAATCTCATACAGTAATTTAGCTTCTCTGGAGGAAAAGCAAATGTAACCAAGTGATATTTAAAGATTGCTGTAGTTTTCTTATGAGGAAAAATAAAGTTTAAATATAGGAAACTAAGGCTTACTTGAGGGTACATGATCTTAATTTTGTACTAGGATTAAAAGGACGAGAAAATTGTTTTGTAATTTGTCATTTTGTTTACAGTGCAAATGTCTGTGGTTGAGACATTAAATGAATGTCTTATGTTATTTTCTCTCAAAATAAAATTTAAAAATAAAAAGAAAACCAAAAACTCCAGAGCAATTTGTTCTCCTACTACGTATCTATTTAATTAGAGATGAGGTGTCGCTCTGTCACCCAGGCTGGAGTGCAGTGGCCCAATCATATCTCACTGTAGCCTTGAACTCCTGGACTCAAATCATCTTCCCATCTTAGCCTCCCTAGTAGCCAGAACTACAGGCACATGCCATCATGCCCACCTAATTTTTTAAATCTTTTTTGGTAGAGATGAGGTCTCACTATGTTACCCAGGCTAGTCTTGAACTCCTGGTCTCAAGCTATCCTCCTGCCTCAGCCTCCCAAAGTGCTAGGATTACAAGTGTGAGCCACCACACCTGACCATGTTTTCTACTTTTAAATGCAAACCAATGTCATTACTAAAGAAATATTTCAGAAAGGGGGAAGAACTATGCTTTGACTGTATCATCATAATAAGGGGACACCCAGGCATTATATCATAAGGTAGTAAACAAATGGCAACCCTTCTATTTTGATAGTGTTGAAAAAGAGTAACTCAACTTTGGCTTGCTAAACGTCTGTAGAGCTCAAAATAGAAGGGGAAGTACTAGATTAAAAGGCATGCTGAGATTTTAAAGGTCCTAAGGCTCAGATTTAAGTAATTTTTAAACAATCAACAATATGCCTCTTGAACTCAAGCATAAATTCTGAATTTTAAAGCAGAAGTTGCATATTAATTCACTTTTTGGTACTTGATTACTAATCCAAGACATAAAAAGACAGAATGCACAGCGTATCTCTAATTACACTTAAAAAATTAGGAGCTTAGTCACTCTTTTATAAATTCCAAAATTAAGACTATTAAAGATTGCAAATTTTGTTTGCATTAGTAAATTATAAAATTTCTGCTATAATAAAATATATGAGAGGGGTGATATTAATATTAATCAAGTAATTTTGTTAATATTAATATTGTGTTAAGCTTTTCCTAAGAGGTAGTCTGAAGTATACAAATACTTCAGACTATACTGTGAAGTATACAAATATTCATCTAAATGTTTAATTTTCTTTGCAGGCCAGTGTATGTAAACACAGTTCTTAAAAAATTCATTTCATATAATTTGAGGTCTCAGACTTTTAAATATGTAGTCTAGAACATATACATATAGGTATTACGAATACCCTTATAAAATGAAAAGGACAATTGGCTGGAGATACCTCAGGTATAGGAAAGCTGCGTAATAGGTAAGTCAGTCAAGTGCTCTCTGCAATGGAAAAGAAACACTTGGTGAGGCTAAACGCTCCTAACAAATCCTATTTTGCAAGTATACTTCATTATTCAGTCTGAATCATTATACTTTTATTGCCAAAAATCTGACCCTAGTTGAAGAATTTCAGACGGAAGTCTTTCTTAACCTTTAAAATGGAAATCAATGGCAAAGCAGGATTTCGCTTTAAAGAAATTCCGTTTATAGTCAGTTTTAATGGGACAGACTAATTTCTTTAAAATTTTAATATGGTATTTGGAAAACATGGAAATAATTAAAAATCATGTATGAGTATCAAAATAATTTTTAGAATTCTTTTAAAGGATAGTTAACTGTTACAATCCTAACTGAAAGGAATCTTAATAATATTGTTTTTTCTATTTTAAAAAAACCCTGAAACTTAGTTGAATTTTCTCACAAACAAGCATACTTAGAGGACCAACATTCAGTCTAAAATACCTAAAATTCTAATTCTCTCCAGCTAAAATTCCTATTGTAAGATGTTCTAGTCTAACTAGTTCCTAGTCTAACTTTGCTGGAAATAATATCTGAAGAAATCAAAAGCCAGAAGGTTCATTCATTATTTGGAATTTTATGGATTCAAAAATCTTTCAAAGCATGTTATATTATTTAATCAACTAACTTCATGGCTCTTAATGATACTGTATATTTTAAACAAAGATGCTTCTGTTATTTTTTACAAAATATCATTCTACATAAACTTTACCACAAAGTAATTTTGTCACTATTTCTCCTCTCCATTATATTGTCTATCCTGTTTTTAAGAAAGCATTTTATCTTTTTTAAAAAAAATAGCCATTTGAAAAACTGTAATTTGTGACATCCATTTTCTAAAACCACCATTTTAAATCTAGTCTTTTAGTCTTGTTACTTGCTCAAGACTAAAATCTAGTTGTTTGACCTTGTTACTTACCTGGAATTTTCTTTCCCCATTTCCCTAAATGTTTTAAAATGTGGGCATTGGTTGATTCTTCTGTTATTAAGCGTTACAAAAGGAAAACTGATGTTGGCACACATATTCCAAATATAGTTTTTAATGGCACCTGGTAACTCCCTCTCATTATTTTTAATCTTTTATACTCTGGAAATTTAAAACCAACCCATAAATAGTAAGAAAGAACAACACAATCTAACACAAAACCAATCATATTCAGGACACCCTGAATGCAAGTACTTCTTTCATAATCCAGTTTTACAGTTTAACGGACATTGTTTAATTAATATGGCACCTCTCAGATCTGACATTATCTTGTCGTGCTTCAAAATTTCCTCCCATTTCTATTTATTTAAAATTACCCTGTTCCCCACTTACCACATGTATAAAATATTCTATTTTTCCTCTTAATATTTTACAAACTGATCATTTTCGTTGCCCACCTCATATCCTCCAAATACCAACAGTATAATGATCAGATTAGGAAACTTGGCGTCTTTTTTAAAAAAATTGTGCTTTCTTTTCCCTATATAAGTCTCCACTATACAATCTGTGAATGATATCTCTGTTACCTATCATAGGACCTACGTACCTGCCCCTGTGAGACTTTACCTCAGTCTTCTAAGACTCTAATCTTGAACAGTTAGAAAAGTCAAAAACCAGAGTTCAAAGAAAAGCAGTTACCTTCATAAGACCAAATTACTGGATAAGTGGTCTTGTCAATATGGCTTAACACTAATATGGCTATAACATAGGGACTAGTCCCTGTTTTCTTTATTAACAATGTGACGTGGTCACAATTTTTTAAAGTCTAGACTAGTTTTCCGTATGTTTTCCATATTTTATTCTGACATCATATCTTTAAAAACAAAAGGATGCAAACATTTGCACTTATCAATGCCTTTTTCTTTAGATTTGGTTTCACTTCTTTCCTTCAGGCTTTGTGTCACCAAGAAGCAAGGTCTGATTTCCATACTGCCCATTTGCTGTGAAAGTATCAGAAGGAGTCATCTTCAAAGCAATCAATACTCCAGTGGGCTTATTCACTGATTAGCTGCATAATTTCTTCTAGGACATGTGTAACAGACACAACATATATAGAATTTCAGTTTGGGGTTATTTTTCCTTTTTTAAAATAAGTGTGTTTCCTGCTTCTCATTCATATTTCTTTTCTTTGAATATATTGCACAATATTTTATTATTAAAAAAGGTTTTATATCTCAGGCAAAAAGTTTTTCTCCTTCACTCGGGAGGTGCTAATGCGTATTATTTTCTAAAAGAGGTAAGTGGTTGTCTGTGTGGCCATCCTCAAAGGGGACCTAGGGGGAAAAGGGGAAAAAAAACAAAGCATTAGTTTTATTCCTTACACTATTTCCTCTAACACCAAGCTTTATTTTGGGCAATTCTTTCTAGATAGCAAAAGCTACTCTTTAGACTTAACAATGATACTATGATTTAGAAATCACCACCATGTATACTGGACCACTTACAGAATTGACAGGTTTATAGGATCCAAGTCTGAAACGACAGCAAATTATTTCAACTATAAATTTTCCAATTCCATGTAACATGCCTGTAACAAACAATAAGTTTATGCTTTTAATTAAATTATTTCCTAAATTGCTATGTAAGAGTAAAAAACTAAACTAATTATAATGGAATAAAGAAGGAAACAAAGCAGTTTGTATTATTAACTTCCACTATTAAAAATAATCAAGATAGTTAAATTTTAAAACACATGGATTTCTTTTCAAAGTCACAAGGCCACATAATTCATGACCTGGACACAATCTTTTCAAGGTTTTCATACAACCTCACAATTTTGAAAAATAAATGATACCAACACCACAAATTTAAATAAATTTAAATGAAGTAATAATAAAGAATTTCATAACGAAAGCTACTCATTTAAAAAATATGACTAAGTATATAAACTACCTAGCTCAATCTAATACTGAATAGGGACTAAAGATGAAGAAGGACAGTTTCCTATCTTTGTCTTTTGTACTAAAGTTCCAATTTTCATGATTACAATTCTGTAAATAAAACTTGAGAGAATTCCAGAATCTCAGGTCAAAACTCATAAAAACATTAGTGATTAAAAATCTAGTTTCGTGTATTGCATATTTCAAAGTACTAAAAGTTATAATTTTACATATGATATAGTTAAAAATATCTTAAAGGGAAAATTTGCATTCAAGTGTCCACTATTTCTACGCATTTTCTCATTTAATCTTATAATTAAACTTATAATTAGGTATTATTATTCCCATTTTTAATGTGTAGAAAATTTCAGAAAATGTAGGTGACCTATCCAAAACTACCACCAAGTAGCCAGAAGAAATTGGATTCAATTCCAGTTCTAATGCTAACATCCAGGATCTTTCTAGCTCACCATATTATCTCCTTTAAATCACTGAATGCAATGAAATTACTTATGTTTAATGGTTAGGCAATATAATTTTGGAGCTTTGGAATTAAATAACAACGAAAAAGTTCTTTAAATATTAAAACATGAAAATGTGTATATTTCTTATCCCTTTGAAGTAGAAGCACCTTAATTTAAGTATAATTAACACTCAGGAATTAGACCAAAAAGAAATGAATGCTAACCTGTTGTTGAAAAGATTCCTCCCACAATACCACAGAGTCTTACAAAAAACTGCCAGAATGGCATATGCTCCTCAGTGACCGTCACCATAAGAGAACTGAGATCGTATTTCATAAATATCCCAGAAACTCCATGGCTGCCTGCAGCATGGTTAATGATACGTTCCTAAAAGGAAGGAGAGAGAGAGGAGGAAGAGAGAAACAGAATTCATGTTTCAGGTTACTTGCATACACCCAATACTCAGCCCTACTTCAAAAAAGGGACATCAAATCTCCTCACAAAACCTCCTACTAGACTAAGCTCTTCAGAGACAAATTATTCTGTATTCTTTGTGTGGTTAGCTTTTGAAACTTTCAAAAAAGTAGAATCATTCTTTCCCATTTTCTCATAACGGTTATCTTACATACAAGTTTTTTTACTGAACTCAAGACCTTACAATTGTGTATCATGTTCTTCATTGATCAAATCAATAAAAACTAAGTTTATACTTTGACATACTTCTTGAATGTTTCTTTTTCAGAAATTCACAAAATAATTGTATTTATTTCTCTTCATTTAAGTGATCAGATTTAAAAACAATTTCTCTTTCTGTTGTTCATTTTAAACTATAGGAGATACAATATAGGAAGAAAACAAAATGCATTAATTGGAAAGATACCAATATTTGAGCTACTGGCTCAGTTTCAAAAGGATGTTTTCTAAAGGAGTGTAACTAAAATTTTAAATTTATCACATGTACACACTGAGCAAAAAAAAATATCCTACTTCATTCCATCCTGTTTATACTTCAGAATCAAGTTTGTAAACCTTTTAATAAATTTCTGTTATAGTCAACAACAACTATGCTTCCAGAGTACTTTGCTATGACTTTTGTGCCAGACTCTACATATTTTTACCTAGCTATAACTAAACTATAAGCTTTAGGAATAAAAATAATGAGTTTACTACAAAGGGAAATGAAAACAGTTTTGTGTGGGGCATTATAAAACTCTTTCCCTATTAGTAGAATAATTGAGCCTTATAACCCATTGATCAAGTTTCCAGTAAAGTGACTTTATCTGAAAGCTGTAAAATGCTCAGTATCATGCTGAAGTTAACAATATATTGTTACTATTTGTAAAGGTTGAAGCTGTTTTAGGGATCAGGGCATTTATGTAACAAGAGACTAATAATTCACTTTGGGTTCCAGGACTAACAATTGTCAACCCTCTCCTTCCCTACCCTCATCCCAACTTTACCAACTCTAGAAACTATTTCTTTTTTAAGTGAAACAACTATTTGAGTCACCCTATCAGCATAAACACATTCCCCAAAGGTTAAATGTTCTAGGATTCTACTATTTTTTTTCTATTTAATTTTGTTATTTAAAAAATATATCCTATCTTCAGGAAAAAAAAAAAGAAAAAAGAAAAAAAATATATCCTGGAGATAATTTCATATCAGTATAGAGATATTCCTCATTCTTTTTTTATTTTTTAACAGCTGCATGCTCCTCCATTGTGTAGATATACCATTTGGGTTGTTTCTAGTCTTCTAACATTATAGGTAACAACACAATAAATAGCCTCATACACGCATCATTTTTGTATTTTTCCCACTGTATCTTTGGAACAGATTTACTGAAGTGAGATTATTGGGTTAAAGGGTAAATACATATGCCATTCTGCAGATACTACCAAACTCCCTTCCACAGAGACTATACCACTTTGCATTCCCCTAGCAAGTGTACTTGTTTTCCCCAAAGCCTTATCAACTGTGTATACTGTCTTTCAGGTATTTGCCAATCTTACACGTGAGAAATGGTATCTCCCCACCACTACGGAAATGTTAAAAAGCATAATTTATACTTGTATGAACTTTACCTAGTTTTTCTCCGTGTGTGTAAACACACACATACGTATACATATATACACAATTGTATAAACTTGGTTTTCAGCCCTAAACCAAGTGAAAACTTATAGACATACCACACTTCACCCCTAAAAACTGCAATACCTAATCTCCTAAGAACAAGAAAAATCATACAATTATTGAGGGCATGATCATCATAAGTTATAAAACTATCAAAAGAAAACTCCACATGGAGAGAAGGAAATTTTAAAAAGCACTTAAATTTTGCCTTGGAATTCTTCAGGATACAAGTGTTTGAATATTTGCCATTCTTAAATGCAAAAATAAGGAAACATGACCCCAAAGTAGATGAGAAGTCTTTTAAACGGTCCAATTCCAAAACTCTGCTCCTCATTGTCAACATTTATTAATATGAGGCCACAGCACCCTGAGATAGCAGAACTTCCTTCCTTTCAATCAGATGAATACAAAGCATTAATTTAGGAAGGCAAGCCCTCTAAATTTATCTAATCTACAATAACCATGCATGCCTCAGGGTAGCACATCAAAAAATAAATAAACAAATAACACAGAAATCAGAGAATCTGCTGCCAGATTAAGAACTGCTTATATCAATACAGGAGAATTCATATTACAAAATTAAAACATTAAGAATGAATCAATACCATCATAGATTAAAAATTTTAAGTCTTATTGGAATAGAAACCATTCAGATTTTCTTAAAAATCTACTTCTTGCTCTAGAACATACTAACAGCCATTCCTGACATATTATTGACTTAAAATAGTAATTCATTTCAAAAACTTCCACAGATTTTAAAATGGGGAAGGCACCAACTAAAACTCCAACTTTATTTTGTAGTCAGGGAACTTTGAAAGGCTTTAAAAAAAAAAATCACCCAATCATTTTACCAGTTGGAATCAACTTACTCTTTCTGTCACAGAAAACTGATGGGTGTCTGCTGAAATTTTATATGTATGTAGTTTTGTTGGCACAACTGTAATAAAATATTGGAACATCTGGTTGTCTAGAATAAAAGCAAAACATGTTATTTCATCAATCCAAGAGCAACAAAACTACTGCCCAATATATCCGTCTTCTATTAAATACATTTAACCTGAAAGTTTGTTACATATTTGACTTAATGTCTAACCAAAAAAAATTTTAAAGGAAGAACTGATGAAAGCAATATACTCAAAATTCATAAAACAAGTTCTCAGGAAGTATAAAATGGGTACATGTACATATAAGATGCTTAAAAAAATGAACTAGTGACTTAGTTAGATATTCCTCATAATCATTATCATCCTTTTATCAAACATGGAGAAAAGAAGCATTTCTTTATAGCACAGAAACTAATAAAAGTGAAATAAAATTCCAATAGGATAACCACCAAAAGGCACATTTTCACTTCTACAACTATCTTAAGATATACTAATAAACCAAAATTAAATTAGTTAGCCTTTGAATGAAGGAACTGACAACACAGCAGGAAGATAACTAAAGAAACTACTCAATGATGGCCTGGGGTTACTGTGTGATCAAAAGGATCATTTTTGTATAGTTACTAAGCATCTCTAGGTTTGATACAAGTTTTAAATACCAGTGTATTATCAATTACTAATTAATTATAAACAGTTGACATAACATAAAACATGTTAATTTTCTAGGCTTATACTCTAAAAATTTTGGAATTAGATACATCTATCTATAGTTTCAATCAGGTAAGTAGATCTTTTTATTATCCTTTTCTTACAGACAAAGAAACCAAAGTACAGGGATGTTAAGAAAAGTGCTAAAGTCACTGAGTTCAAGTGGCAGGCGAGGACTTGAACCCAGGCAGTTTCACTCAAGGGGACAATGGTCTTAAATTTAAGGAGGAAATATCCTCCCGGATTTTCTAACTTGGGTAATGAAGTAGAATCTTGCACCCCCGTTGGCTCTCCACTTCTCTCACACTCACGGAAGGAGTAATTCAACTGGCATAGCTGGGAAAGTAGTTGTGTATGGCGAAACCTCTCAGCTAGACAGTCTAGGCATTCTTTCTCTCAGGCCTTTAAGACATAAACATCTAGCTGCCTACCATTAGGAAAGTGACCTGTCCCTGCTATTTGACCAGCTGGCAGAGTAGGAAGATGTAATATGGGGTTTGGTTATCCAATTGTGGCAGCACATGTAAGTTGTTTTTTTCAGTCAGCTTCAGTAATAAAGCTGCCTGCAATGCTCTCAAAAAGATTATTACTGGGCTCACAATCACTTCATTCGAGTTTTTTTCAAATACCATAGCCTCTTCCACTCTTTGTCCTATCACAAGCAATCTCCTTTCATCTCCCTCACAGCCACATGCCCCAATGCTTATCCTACCTAATGTTAAAGATCTAATCCCCTATAGGAATGTGTACTCTATGAAGAGCAGGGACTATGTCTGTGTTGTTTATCAGTGGGTCCCTGATGTCTCAAATAGTGTCCAACAAATACAAAGCACTCAATAAATACCTCTTGAAAAACAATACTTTAAAAAATCAACTTTATTAAAGTATAATGCACATGTGATAAAATGCAACAACTTTAAATATATGGTTTGATACATTTTGACAAATTTATGCACCCATAAGAGCATAACAACAATCAAAATATAAAACATTTCTGAAACTTCAAAAAGTACCTTCAGACCCCTTGGTAGTCAATCCCCGCTATCTCTGGTCCTATGCCAAACACTGATCTGCCTTCTACTTTCTCATAGACTTCTCTAGAAATTCATATAATAGAGTTTCAAATAAACGGAACCATACAGTATGTACTTTTTTGTGTGTCTAGCTCTTTTGCTAAGCATAAATAAATTTTTATTTCTACCACTCTAAATTCTCTGTCTCTTATCTAAAGCAATTTAGAATAAGAAAGAATAAAACTATTGATAGGAGGTAAGGAAGGTTAATGTCTCTTCAAACACTAACGTTAAGCAAGCCTCTAACAAAATAAAGCCTGTTTCAACTTCACCACATTTCACCTCGTACATGTACTACTATAACTTTCAAAAACATGAACTTTTGACCAGTTTTCTCTATGTCAACTTACTGTCCTAAATATTCTCACAGATAATGTTAGGGCAAAAGGGTGTCAACTTTGTCCATAACCAATAGATGGCTTATCAACTGAGGATGGTGAAGGTTCATCCTTTTAGTTACATTTTTGATGTAAAGTGAAACTTTACAACACGGAACAGTTGAATCTGTGCTTAGTTTTGAGGTGTCTTACAAATAAACACTATCATGTCAAACAGAGAGAGAACAGAAAGTGCTAGGAGAAAAAGGTGTCCAACTATTAAGCATTTATGAAAAAAACGAAGGTAAGACTGACAGTAGCGAGGCAATAACCAGTGCCATACACATGGGTGGAATAATTAGACTTGGAGAAAAATGAAAGGGGATCAAATTACACATAAAGAGTGAAGTGCCAACATAAATCAATAACCAACAAGAGTCAAAGAACTATGTCTATAAAATTCTCCAGAGAGGTTTCTAAAATGGTAAAAACGCATTTTAAAACTTTGAACCTATACAAAGGAGAAAATTCTTCTTACAATGTTGAAACTTTGTTTTGTTCTTATTCTTTCTTTCATGAATATGAAAAAGTGCAATTACGTCCTATTAACACATTAAACTTTCATATACTTAGAGTACTTAAATTCTTCTCCTCCTGCCTACTTTTAACTTAAACTTCCTTATTCTGTTCTACAGCTCATTTTTAACATTCAAATTTCATCCACTACAAGGACAGACTCTCTCAACATACATCTCACTCATCAAACACTTGAAGATTACCTTTACAAAGGGGTTTTAGGAAAATTATTAAAAATATATTCACATTAAGGTTATAAGAATAATTTCCTACATGTAAATTCCAATAGTAACTATTAAATACTTACGATCTACAGCAATTTTTTCAGTTCCATCTAAAGGATTAATAATTGCTGGAACAAGCTCTCCAAAAGACAAATGGTCTATTCTGTGAGAAAAATTGTAAGCTAAGAGGAAAAAAATAAAAACAACTAAGTAGAGAAATTATATTCCTCAAAACCACATGTTATAGCTTGGTTTATATCCTTATCTATTATCAAATGAAAATATTTAAAATCTGCAAGTATAATAATGTAATATTTGAAACCACATTATTTTGAGAAAAATGTATATAAATATATGGGAATTAAATATATAAAAGTAAATTCTGATAAAACACTATCTCAAATTTCACAATTACATATAAATTAACTTCTAAGAAATAATATTACTCTAATCCTGAGAGCCAAAAATATACATTTTTCCTGGTTCAAATCTTCATACAGTAATAGGATTGTGTTATAGGAAGTGGAATGATTTCCATGTAACCAAAATAATAAAACTGATCAGATATATTTTTATACATACTACTGCTTACTATAAACAAACTGATTTTTTTTTTTTTTTTTTTTTTGAGACACAGTCTCACTCTGTTGCCCGGGCTGTAGAGTGCCGTGGCATCAGCCTAGCTCACAGCAACCTCAAACTCCTGGGCTCAAGCGATCCTTCTGCCTCAGCCTCCCGAGTAGCTAGGACTACAGGCATGCGCCACCATGCCC